>OX377619.1:32778325-33019015 GCA_947397865.1 Polietes domitor | reverse complement strand
GATTCTAGTTGCAATACTTTAGTTGGCAACATTTTTATCCCTTTTTGTGTTGTTCAGCTCATAAAAGTACAAAAATGCATTTATATAGCGCTTCTATATGTTGAGAGGAATTTACATACAAAATTTCACGATTCTAGCTTTAATACTTTAGTTGGTACCATTTTTATCCCTTTTTGTCCCGCTCAAACATTATAAGAACAAATTTCGAAAAAATCCATTTTGATGGCGCTTCTACATAGTCAGCTGTAATACTAAAGTTGGTACCATTGTTATCCCTTTTTGTCCCGCTCGCCCCTTAAAAGTAAAAATTTCGAAAATTTTCAGAAGAATTTACACACAAAATTTCAATACCACCCTTTATAAGAACAAATTTCAAAAAATCCACTTAGATTGCGCTTCTACGTTGTCAGAGGAATTTACACACCAAATTTCGCAACTATAGCTTCATACTTTAGTTCATACCATTGTTATCCCATTTTGTACCGCTCAGCCCTTATAAGTACAAATTTCGAAAAATCAATTTAGATTTGCTCTTCTATGTTGTCAAAGGAATTTAATATCCAAATTTTACGACTATAGCTGCAATAATTAAATTGGTACCCTTTTTGTCCCACCCATCTCCTAAAAAGTACAACTTTCGAACAATCCAATTTTACTGCGCTTCTGCATGGTCAGAGGATTTTACACACCAAATTTCACGACTGTAGCTGCAATACTTTAGTTGGTACCATTTTAATCGCTTTTTGTCCCTTCACCCCTTATAAGTATACATTTTGAAAACATACATTTAGATATCGATCCTACGTTGTCAGAGGTATTTGCACTCAAAATTGCAAGACTGTAGCTGCAATACTTTAGATGGTACCATTTGTATCCCTTTTTGTCCCGTTAGTGTAAATTTCGAAAAAAAACCATTTAGATTTCGCATATTCCTTCTCAGAGGAATTTACACACCAAATTTCACGACTATATCTGCAATACTTTAGTTGGTACCATTTTTATCCCCCTCACCTCTTATAAGTAAAAAATTTCGTAAAATCAATTTAAATTTGCTCTTTTACGTTCTCAGAGGTATTTACACTCAAATTTCACAACTATAGTTGCAATACTTAAATTGGTACCATTTTTATCCCTATTTGCCCCGCTCATCCCTTAAAAGTACAAATTTCGTAAAATCTATTTATGTTGCTCGGCTACGTGGTCGGAGAAATATACACGCTGAATTTCACGATTCTAGCTACAATACTTTTGTTGGCACAATGTTTATCCCTTTTTTTAGGGGATCTAAAAGTACAAATTTTGGAAAATCCAATTTTACAGCGCTTCTATATGGTCAGAGAAATTTATTTCACGATTCTAGCTGTAATACTGAAAATGGTACCATTTTTATCCGTTTTTGTCCAGCTCGCCTCTTAAAAGTACAAATTTCGAAAAATCAATTTATATTGCAAGTTTACGTTGTCAGAGAAATGTAAATACCGATTTTCACGATTCTAGCTGCAATTCTTATATTGGTACCATTTTTATCCCTTTTTGTCTATTTCCTCCGTTAAAAGTACAAATTTCGAAAAATCCCTGTTTGTAGCTCGTCTGCATGGTCATTGCAAGGAACACTCCGAATTTCATGTTTCTAGCTACTGCGGTTTAGTCAGGACGAAGGTTCGATGTTTATCCCTTTTTGTCCCATTTTACCCCCTAAAAGTACGGATTTCGTAAAACCCTTTATTAGTCGACGTCCACGTCATATTTCGGAACTTCAGCCGTTTGGTCTGGGGGTTGGTCAATAATAATTCAGTCAGTAACGCAACTCTTTTATATATATGGATTATAATAACTTCAAAAAAGTTGTCGATGTTCCCGACTAAAATGAATCTTTGGTTAATGAGTTGCCCAAAATATTTCGGCATTTTTGCTCAATTATTATTTTTATTAAATCACGGCAATCACGTTTATATAGGGTGGTCCATTTGAAACTTTAAATTGAAATCGGCTATAAAAAACTACTGATTATTTTTTTTAATTTTGTGCTTTTATTGGGAAGATTGATCTTTGTCATTTAATAAACATTCATTCATATCGTTCATATGACTACCCATATGAAACCCAATTTTTCAGTACAGCCCAATAGTTCTCTGAAATTTTGCCACCGAGATGAAAATGAGCTTCATGAAGGCTGAAGTGAAGGCCGATTTCTGCTCCCATAATTTCCACGTACATTTCTTACAGTTTGCGTTAAAGAATCACTACTTTGGATGTACGTTTTTAATATTTTAGTTTAAATTTAAAATTTTAAATATTTTTAAATAAATATCTTGCTCCGCTATTACCACCACTGCTCCGCTATTAGCTATTAATAAAATATATATTTAAAAAATTTGTGATATATTTTTGACTACAAAATTAATAAAAAATAATGTTTAAACCGTCACTCCAAAGTAAAAAAAAAAACGAACATCACATGGACTGAAAATTTTTTACAAAACTTGTTAACTTGTTAATGAAAAGATTCGTGCTGACAAGCAGGAAAGTCTAGGTAAGATCAACTAGTGATCCCTAGACATCTAAAAAGTCTTAGGATCCTGGCACGGCTGGACTAAGAACTTTTTTGCGAAGTTGTCAGCCTGGTGATGGCCGTCATTGACACGGGTGATGTGAACTGCAGAATTCCAAAAGACAAGTACGATGATGTTGTAGCTGTCACCAGTAAATACCAGTCCCACCGCCTGACTACTGTGACGCAGGGTAGTAACAAGGAAGGGCCACACATTATCAAATATACCAAAACATATGACACCGTCCCATAGTGCATATTGCAATTGAACCGGATGAAGTTCATCTTAAACTTTAGGCAAAATGGAGTAAATTGTTAATTTTAGTTTCTCATCATGTCGCCTCTTAAAATGACTATAAAGTTTCAACGATAACGTTTTTGCTGGCCTATAAGTATATTCTACAAAAATGATCTAACCTACCGTACCATACCCTTTCAGAATTATAGGTTCGTTATTCTGTTCCATTCAAAAAGTCTTAATTTGTTGGATACCCTTCGATGCCGGTGAATTGCCAAATTAAAAATATTTTTTAAAATTACTTCAAATTTGTCTGTATTAGTTTAGCAGTTTGATATTATTCGTCCGGACTATTCTTATCAAACCTCACTGAAGGTGATCGGTGGAGGCTCTCTCCAATAATAATAAGGCACTTGCTAAGTATAATGACAGAAATAAGTCATTTATGAGTCCATAGAGTGAATTTTTTATCAGACTAAAAAAATCAAAAATATATGTCTGAACAAAAACCTTCAGATCCCCAACTGGACGCTGGTTGCAAATTTTAGCCAATATGCCATATAGAGAGTGTGTTTGTGTTCGTGTGTTGGCATTGGAACAGTTGTATGTGTGTTGTTGATAATGGACAAGATGCTGACAGTTAAAGAAGTACAAAATAATACATCGAGTTGAGGAAGGCAACAACATGTTGGCTCAACATAAACACACACACCGACACAAATCAGAAACAGCAGCAGCATCATCATCGTCGTCGTCGTAGTTGTCGTCGTCATCGAGCTACGACAAATAGGAGGACTACTAACAAAGTACAGGCCGGACACGCACTCGAATCTCGAGTTGTGGTCTTAATGTAAGATCGGTGTTTATCTTACACTGCATGTGTTAAGTGTTGCAGCTGAGTGTCTATGTGCAACAACACACACACAGAGGCACAAACGAACAAGGAGAAGAACAACCAACCATCCACTTTGCTACACACACAAGCCTAGTGTGGGTTTTGGGGCCATCTTACATTTAGGCTTTTGCTGGTACTCACCACCACTCAGTTGGCATTGTACATTAGCCGATGAGAGTTTAAAACATGGGTCAGTCAGTCCGTCGGTCGGTGGTGGTGATAATGATATTTTGTATTCCGTACAAAAGCTGCACATGTCGACTATCACTGAATTTTATGTATCAAGGATAGCACTGCATGTAATTTTAATTGAGGTTTATTAAGAATACATCTAATCTCAAAGCTTTAGACATTTGTTGGGTGTTTGGCAAAATTTAATTTGGTCGGACAAGAGGATATTGTGGTTCATGTGATAAAATTAACAAAGTCAAAATGGTTGAGGAACAATTTAATAGTAAAAAACAAAAATTTAAAAGAGGTGATAGTGAAACTTGTTTTTTCGAGGACTCATATAAAAAAAGTAAAAACGGCGTAAATTTAGGCCAGACCGAACTTTGTAAACCCTCCACCATGGATTGCATTCCACAGAGGCTATAGATTTTCGTAGAAGTCCACTAATATTACAGGAAATTTTTTTAATATTGCCAAACCAAAACAAATAAAAATATTAAAAAATATATAATTTTATAAATAAATATAATATTTTTATTATTTCAAACAAGGCCAATGCCAATATATTTATGCTATATAAAAGGTTGATTTTTTAGCTATTATCTTTTTGGCAACACTGGTTTAAACAGTTGACGCACGTTTCGTGTTTTGTTTCACTGTCAAACATCTTCAGTTTTGTCTATAATTTAACCATGAATCGTGAATTTTATTACGAAAATGCGTGCTCTGTTAAGAAAGTTCAAGAAAGCCGAAGATCTACTTTTTTACCGAAAAAACAAGACGGTGCCACATGCCACACAGCACGCGCAACAATGGACTTATTGAGAGGCGAGTTCGGTGAACATTTTATTTCACGTTCGGGACCGGTCAATTGGCCGCCTAGATCGTGCGATTTAACGCCTTTAGACTATTTTTGTGGGGCTATATTAAAGCTCATGTCTATACAGACAAGCCGCTTCAATTGACGCATTGGAAGACAACAGATATTCGTGAGATACCGGCCGAAATGTTGGAAAGAGTATGCCAAAATTGGACTAAGCGAATGGACCATTTGAGGCGATTTTTTTAACGCAAATTCGTCAAGTGAGTTGTGCTTCTCGTTCGTTTGTGAGAATCATCTCCTTATAGAGGCCGGGTTTGATGTTGGAAAGTCGCTGCGAAGCCATGCCAGGACAATATTGCAGTTAAAATCGAATATGATACTATATATATATCGAAATAATATTTCAAGTTGGTTGTATTTCCATCCTATTTTAATACCAAAAGTACAAATTTTGAAAATCCATTATCTCTCACGTACACATTGCATGGTAACCTACCTTCACGATTATACCCATTTTTGCCGGAGAAGTAAAAAAATAAATATTTGGAAAAATCTTTTATTTTGTTTTCCATGGCTCTAGCTGCGGGTATTTGGTTGGTACCACTTTTATCCCCTTTTTCCCATTTACCCCCTTAGAAGTACGAACGTCGAAAATCTCTTTATTTTACATGTGTACGCAATTAGAGGGATATACGCACGAAACATCATCATTCTAGCTCTAGCCGATTAGTGGGTACCATTTTTATCCCTCTGTTCCCATTGTATCCCTTGAAAGTACGAATTTGGAAAAATATTTTATTTTTCGTGACTATGCAGTCAGAGGAATGTATACAGCGAATTCCATGACTCTATCTGAGGCCAGGGTTGGTACCATTTGTATCCCTTTTTTCCCATTTACCCCCTTAAAAGTACGAACGTCGAAAATCTCTTTGTTTTACATGTGTACACAATTAGAGGGATATACGCACCAATCTTCATCGTTCTAGCTCTAGCCATTTAGTGGGTACCATTTTTATCCCTCTGTTCCCATTGTATCACTTGAAAGTACGAATTTGGAAAAATATTTTTATTTTGCGTGACTATGCAGTCAGAGGAATGTATACAGCGAATTCCATGACTCTATCTGAGGCCAGAGTTGGTAGCATTTTTATCCCCTTTTTCCCATTTACCCCCTTAGAAGTACGAACGTCGAAAATATCTTTATTTTACATGTCTACGCTATTAGAGGGATTTACACACTAGATTCTATCTGTTGGCATTTCGTTAGTACCATTTTCATCCCTCTATTCCAAGTTTACACCATCAAAGTACGAATTGGGTCAGAGGAATGTATACTCCTAAATTCATGGTTCTAGATGCCGCCAGTTGTTTGGTTCAATTCATATCCCCTTTTTTTCATTTTACCCCCTAAGCGAACGAATTTCGAAAAATCCATTTATTTTACGTGTCAACGCCAGCAGAGGAATGTATAAACCGAATTCCATTAGTCTAGTTACAGCCGTTTGGTTGGTACCATTTTCATCCCTCTATTCCCATTTTATCCCTTAAATGTATGAATTTGGAAAAAGTACTTATATATTATTTATCTACTCAATTAGAGGAATGTACACACCGAATTTTGTCTTTCTAGTTGTTGTCATTTTTTTGCCCCATTTCACCCCCTACCAATAAGAATCACTTTATGGTGCACGTTTTTGTTATAGGGGGAGTGTGCATACCCAGTATCAAGCAAGTACAAGTTTAGTGTATTTTCAGTCCTTGTCAGGGAAATTTTTTTCCCTTTGTACCGATTTCGTCCTGTTGCAATTCCAACCGATCTACGCCTGAAAGAATCATTTATGGAATATTTGGAGCTGGGAGCTCCTTTCGTTTAGATGCTGGCGTGCTTTCAACATACGAATTAGTAATTTATGACGATCAAAGTCGATATTTCAAGGTGTTACAAACGAAATGACGAAGTTAGTATACCCCCATCCTGTGCTGGAGGTTATAAAAATAGTTATTTTTAACGAATTTCTACTGAGAACGATCAACATAGATGTTAACCACAACTTCCTCTTGATAATCATGTCAATAACAAGATTATGCCGTCAGAAGTTACTAACAGCAAAGCAATAATTTGCGTATATAAAATATATGGTACATTAAAGAAAATTTACATATGAGCTATTCCATGCCAAGCGGTACGATTTTTGACCTCGACGGCTGCGTTTTTCTACAATTTTATTTCTTTTATTTTGATTTTCGAAATGATTATAAAGGGTGATTTTTTAAAAGCTATAGGAAAGTTTTTCAAAAAAATACATAACATTCAGAAAAATGCATGAAATCTTTATTTGAATCGATAGTACGGTCCATATAATTTAATGTTTGAAGATTATTTCATGCAAATGTTGACCTTGACTGCGCCTCAAATGGTCCATCCGCTTAGTCCAATTTTGGCATTTCCACGTTTTTGAGTAACAGAGGCCCAATTGCTGCGAACGGCGACGAATCGATAATTGATGGTCATCATTAACACTGGCCGATACAGCTGCGATATTTTCTTCAGTTCGCACTCTACGTAAGTGTGTTGGTGGTTTAATGTCCAACAATGTAAATTTGGTGCGAAATTTAGTCACAATAGCCCGAATAGCCGCTTCAGTGGGTCGATTAAACTGACCATAAAATGGAAGCGCGCGATGAACTTCTTAACAGAGCACGCATTTTGATAATAAAATTCAATAATTTGCAAGCGTTGTTCGTTTGTAAGACGATTCATGGTTAAATTATAGACTAAACTGAAGATGTTTGACAGTGAAACAAAACACGAAACGTGCGTCAGCTGTTTAAACCAGTGTTGCCAAAAAGATAATAGCTAAAAAATCACCCTTAATTAATCCATTTTTTGAAACTTTAAAGTAGTGTTCTTTGATGTCTACTTTAGTGACTGTGTGAGTTTGGAAGTGGTGAAGTGATGGCTCAACCACAATTTAATTGAACAATTTTCCGAATGATTATTTCTTCCGTAGTTTATTAACACAAGGTTTAAAAAACAATAAAATCCAAAATAAAATATGTAATGGAAACATTTTTTTATTTTTCTGACGGTGCAAATGCACGCTACAAGAAATAAAGAAAAAAAAATTCCTTCAACTACTTTTCCCTTTGATTTTTCATTGTTTATAAACTACTGAAAAAATTATCTTTTTGATAATTTTTCGCTGAAATTCTGGTTTATTTTGCAAGAAAAAATCGAAAAAAAAATTGTAAAAAATAGAAGCCATCACTTCACCACTTCCAAACTCAGACAGGCACTAAAACAGACTAATAACACTACTATAAAGTATAAAAAATGGATTAATGTAAAAATTCCGAAAATCAAAATAAAAGAAATAACATTTTAAAAACGTTACGAAATATAAAATATCAATATGTCATATCAATAAGCAATTGAAATTGCCTTCAAAACAATGTATATTACTCCAAAATCGGTTAAGTATTTTAGGAGTTACAGGCGATTGAATGAACACACCTTTAAAACAATATTTTTTCACTGTTAAATTGGTTATAACTCGTGAAAAAAATTTTCTAATTTATTTCCAAAAATACGTATACATTATTTTTATTAGAAGAATACATATACAAACTTTAAAAAAATCTCAGCGATCGAGGTCAAAATCGTACCGATTGACAAGTAATGACTCATATACTTTATGGGGTGTCCGACGAATATTTCAAGGAGTTTATACAAAATAATGTTATACTACATTTCAAAGTCAAATTAATCGGTAGTTCAAATTTAAAATTTTTAATGACCCATTACATATATATTGTCTGTATGTAAGCAAGTTTTCAAATTCGAACTTCAAAGGGATAAAATGGGAGCAGTGGGTTAAAAATGGTACCAACCAAATGGCTACAACTGGAGTAATGATACTTTACAGGGTCTCAAGTCGATATTTCAAGGTGTTACAAACGGCATGTCAAAGTTAGTATACCCCCATCCTGAAGGTGGAGGGTATAATAATTTAAAAAACCATTTGATCCTTTTTGCAGAGAGTCCCACATAAACTCCATTCAAATCCACAATTTCTACATTCCTTTCGATAGGTCGACACTATTTAAAAATCTGCAATAGTTGCTGGGATCACGCTAAATTTTACCAAATTTACATCATTAAGTGTACTTAGCTGTTGATTCTAAGCAAATCGCTTTACTTTAGGGATAAGTATAGCTCGATCATTTTTTTGATGTTACAAATATTTAAAATGGAACTAATTTACAAAACCCTGTATCAATAAGATATAATAATCTTTACATTAATTGTTTGATTTGTTGCTATAAAAACTTTTTAACGATGTCGTTTAGAATATTTAATTTAAGAGAATTCACAATATCGCTTCACTGGAAGCTGCTCGCTAGAATTGTATAGAAAGACCACGCAAATTGCCATGGTTTCAATTTCTTGAATTTCTTTCTAGAACATTTTTGCGTCCTTGCATTTCATCACGCATACGACATGATATGACCCTAGTTCGTCCTCCATCCTGAATTCGCTCGCACTCTCCCTCTTTACAACTGGAGTAATGATTTCTGCTGTGTATTTACTCGATATTTGTTCAATCCTCTTTTCCCAAAAATACGTATACATTATTTTTATTAGAAGAAAACATACACACAGACTTTCGCAGCGATCGCGGTCAAAATCGTAGCGCTTGACATGGAATGACTCATATCCATCTGCCTTCCCAAAAAGGTCAATTAAAATTCCATTTTATACAATCGAAAAGAACACATCTTCGAACAAGGCTAAACATCACCGACATATTTTTCTAAAACCACGAAACATAATCCTGCACAACAGGAACAACAACAATAACATACAATCCAACACATATATCCCTGTAGCAATTAAAATTCACTTGGAATTGAAAAACCTCGCACCGCAAAAGTGAGCAACATCAACACCGCATGTCGGCCGCCGCCCACTAACAAACGCATCAGCAAAATGTGTTTGGCTCGTTTGTTGTTCGAACAACAACAACAGCACAAATAATTGAAACACATGAAGATGTAAATGTGAGAAATGCAAATAAAAATTCAGAAATTATAACAATACTCGGAAGAACAACATTTATTATTACAAAATTGTGTGTGTGTTGGGGGACGAAGACGACGAAGAAAAACTTTGCCCACCAAAAACGCTTTAGTACAACTTTGTCTAGCAGCAACAATGTTGTTGAAATGATGCAGCACCCACAAAAAATTAGAAAATTATTTCATGGTTGTTTACATTGTTGTTGTTTTGTCGGTGGTGGTGGTGGTGGTATTCTGTTGCAAATTGCATGTTTATTGCAAAGGCAATACAGCCCAAGGAATTGCAGCAACAGTACAGCCACCAGCCACTTGCAACCACAAGAACAACAACGGTTATCGGTTGTAATAGCCAACACTTGTGCAAGTGACATTTACCTAAAACTCCTTAAACACATCGACGACATCGAAAGTGTCATTCTCGTGTTTTTCTTGTGGTTTTTGTCGTTGAACGTTCCGTTGTTACGGAAAGGCATCAACATCAACACTTTTTACGGTTGTTTTCGGCCGGAATGTAGGTCAGAGTGCCTGCCACAGGAGTTTCTCCTCTTTCACAATCAGTGTCAACTGCAATACGAGCATATGGAAATTGTTTATCTCGTGGGGTTGGGGTTGGGGTTGGTGCTGGCGCTTAACGGGTGTGGCCAGCCACCACCTTATCCTTTCAATGCCTAAGATCGTGCCATTAAAATCTGTTAACATTTTATTGCCACAAGGAGGCTTGAGGGAATGCAAAAGCCGGCCAATCATTACTATGTACAAAATGTAATAAAGTTTAAAATTAGGAAATAATATGTTTGTGGGGATATTGAAACAAGTTAGGTTAAAGTCGGGTGGGGCCAACTATATATAGCCTTAATATATAGATATATGTGAAAACGTAGATTAATATTGTTGCATTCGCTGTACGTATTCCTTTAACATGAAAAAGTGATAAAGATCCAAACTTTATTTGGCATAAAAAATGTCTAATACAACAAAATGTCTTAAAATTTGAGAGAAGCAGTTCGACATAGTCGAAAAAGAAATTATTTTTTTTTTTTTTAATTTTCAAAATCTGAAAAGTGAAAATCTGTAATGGGAAAAAAATAAAATTTTGTCTACACATTACACACACAAATACCTAAAATAATGTTAAAAAATATAAAAACAAAAAAATACAAATTTCACATTTCTTTAAAATCGAAAAATAATAATGGGCTAATTTTTAAAATATATCCCTTTGCCAGATTTGAAATATTAATATTTTTGTCTAATTTAAGTTTTTCATAAAACTCAAAAACAATTACTAGAATGAAAGTTATTGCATTTCGGCCGATGGATTTTGATTCTGAACCACTGTGTAGCGGCTATAACAAAACGTGAATCTTTCACAGCACGTGCTCCTAGTTTAAATATAACATAATCTGAAAAGTTTGATCAGGTTCCTATGCAATATGTTGAATATACCGCTAAACAAGGGAATATCGGAGGTATATTTGTATGGGGGTCTAAGCCAAAGCATTTGGTTCACCTTCATGGTAGGTATTCTTTGTTGAAATATCAAATGATGTGGTAAATTCGACCAAGATTAATATATGGTTTTCAGAGTGGTCATAAGGAAAAGATTAACCCATAAAGGTCTATTTCACGAGACGCCAGTACGATGTTAAAATTTAATAATTTCGGATTTGAATTAGAACTCAATATAAATATGAACAAGTAAAAACGGCGTTAAGTTCGGCCGGGCTGAACTTTATATAAAGGGTGATTTTTTAAGAGCTTGATAACTTTTTTTTTAAAAAAAACGCATAAAATTTGCAAAATCTCATCGGTTCTTTATTTGAAACGTTAGATTGGTCCATGACATTTACTTTTTGAAGATAATTTCATTTAAATGTTGACCGCGGCTGCGTCTTAGGTGGTCCATTCGGAAAGTCCAATTTTGGGCAACTTTTTCGAGCATTTCGGCCGGAATAGCCCGAATTTCTTCGGAAATGTTGTCTTCCAAAGCTGGAATAGTTGCTGGCTTATTTCTGTAGACTTTAGACTTGACGTAGCCCCACAAAAAATAGTCTAAAGGCGTCAAATCGCATGATCTTGGTGGCCAACTTACCGGTCCATTTCTTGAGATGAATTGTTCTCCGAAGTTTTCCCTCAAAATGGCCATAGAATCGCGAGCTGTGTGGCATGTAGCGCCATCTTGTTGAAACCACATGTCAACCAAGTTCAGTTCTTCCATTTTTGGCAACAAAAAGTTTGTTAGCATCGAACGATAGCGATCGCCATTCACCGTAACGTTGCGTCCAACAGCATCTTTGAAAAAATACGGTCCAATGATTCCACCAGCGTACAAACCACACCAAACAGTGCATTTTTCGGGATGCATGGGCAGTTCTTGAACGGCTTCTGGTTACTCTTCACTCCAAATGCGGCAATTTTGTTTATTTACGTAGCCATTCAACCAGAAATGAGCCTCATCGCTGAACAAAATTTGTCGATAAAAAAGCGGATTTTCTGCCAACTTTTCTAGGGCCCATTCACTGAAAACTCGACGTTGTGGCAGATCGTTTGGCTTCAGTTCTTGCACGAGCTGTATTTTATACGGTTTTACACCAAGATCTTTGCGTAAAATCTTCCATGTGGTCGAATAACACAAACCCAATTGCTGCGAACGGCGACGAATCGACATTTCACGGTCTTCAGCAACACTCTCAGAAACAGACGCAATATTCTCTTCTGTACGCACTGTACGCATTCGTGTGGTTAGTTTAATGTCCAATAAAGTAAACTGAGTGCGAAACTTGGTCACAATCGCATTAATTGTTTGCTCACTTGGTCGATTATGTAGACCATAAATCGGACGTAAAGCGCGAAACACATTTCGAACCGAACACTGATTTTGGTAATAAAATTCAATGATTTGCAAGCGTTGCTCGTTAGTAAGTCTATTCATGATGAAATGTCAAAGCATACTGAGCATCTTTCTCTTTGACACCATGTCTGAAATCCCACGTGATCTGTCAAATACTAATGCATGAAAATCCTAACCTGAAAAAAATCACTCTTTACCATCCACCATTGATTGCATTCCACAGATTTTCATAGAAGTGCAGTAATATTAAAGGAAAATATTTTTTTTTAATATAGCCAAAGCAAAACAAATATTAAAAAATTAATTTTAAAAATAAATATAATACTGTTATTATTACAAACCACGCTTACAAGGCTAGGTTGCCAATACGTTAACACTATATATCGAAATAATAGTTCAAGTTAATTCAAAAAATAAATATTTTTATATTTATGTCTTCAAAAAAGCTTTAATATCATAAATATTGGTGGATAGTGGGTGCTACAGTTGGTTGTATTTCCATTCTATTTTAATTCCAAAAGTATAAATTTAGAAAATCTATTATCTCACGTACATAGTGCAAAATAACCTAACTTCATAATTCAACAAATTTTTGCCGTAAAAGTAAAAAGTACGAATTTCGAAAAATCTTTTTGTTTTGTGTGCATAGACACACAGACGAATTCCATGTTTCTAGCTGCGGCCATTTGGTTGGTACCATTTTTATACCCTTTTTCCTCTTTACCCCCCCTAAGAGTACGACTTTCTAAAATCTCTTTATTTAAGTGTCTACGCAATAAGAGGCATGTTCAAACCGAATTTCATCATTCTAGTAAGTAGTTTAGTTAGTACAATTGTTATCCCTCTGTACCATTGTATTCCTTGAAAGTACGAATTTCGAAAAATCCGTTTATTTTCCGTGTCTACGCAGTCAGAGTAATGCATACTCCGAATTTCATGATTCTAGCTGCGGTCAATTGGTTGGTACTATTTGTATTCCCTTTTTCCAAAAGAACGAATTTCGAAAAATTCGTCTATTTTCCGTGTCTACGCAATCAGATGAATGTATACACCGAATTTCATTATTCCAGGTGTAGCCGATTGGAAGGTACCATTTTTATCCCTCCGTACCCATTGTATCCCTTGAAAGTACGAATTTGGAAAAAAAAACATTTATTTTCCATGTCTACGTAGTTAATGGAATGTATACTCAGAATTTCATGACTCCAGCTGCGGTCAATAGGTTGGTACTATTTGTACCCCCTTTTTCATTTTAACCCCAAAAAGTACGAATTTTGAAAAATCCGTTTATTTTACGTGTCTACGCAAACAGAGGAATGTATACACCGAATTTCATCATTCCGGATGTAGCCGTTTGGTTGGTACCATTTTTATCCCTCTGTACCCATTGTATTCCTTTAAAGTACGAATTTGAAAAAAAAAAACATTTATGTTCCATGTCTACGTAGTTAATGGAATGTATACTCCGAATTTCATGACTCTAGCTGCGGTCATTTGGTTGGTACTATTTTTATCCCCTTTTTCCATTTTGACACCAAAAAGTACGAATTTCGAAAAATCCGTTTATTTTACGTGTCTATGCAATCAGATGAATGTATACACCGAATTTCATTATTTGGTACTATTTTATACCCTTTTTCCATTTTAACCCCAAAAAGTACGAATTTCGAAAAATCCGCTTATTTTCCGTGAATACACCGTCAGAGGAATGTATACCCCGAATTTCATGACTCTAGCTGCGGTCATTTGGTTGGTACTATTTTTATCCCCTTTTTCTATATTAACCCCAAAAAGTACAAATTTCGAAAAATCCGTTTATTTTCCGTGTCTATGCAATCAGAGGAATGTATACAATGAATTTCATTATTTGATACTATTCAACCATTTCAATTGGTTGGTACTATTTTTATCCCCTTTTTCCATTTTAACCCCAAAAAGTACGAATTTTGAAAAATGCGTGTATTGTACGTGTCTATGCAATCACAGGAATGTATACACCGAATTTCATTATTATTCAAGGTGCAGCCGTTTGGTTGGTACCATTTTTATCAATCTATTCCCATTTTACCCCTTAAAAGTACGAATTTCGAAAAAATACTTTTACATAGTGCATCTACTCAATTAGGGGAATGTGCACACCGTGAATTTCGTGTTTCTAGCTGTTGTCGTTTAATATATACCATTTTTTATCCCGTTTTGTCCCATTTCACCCCCTACAAATAAGAATCACTTTATGGTGCACGTTATCGGGGGAATACGCATACCCTCTATATTGGTAAGTAAAAGCAGACATATTGAAAAAATATGCTTAAATACTCTAAAATATTAGGGATTATTATGGGTATTTTTAGTCCTTGTGAGGGAACAATTTTTCCCTTAGGGCCGATTTCGCCCCGTTTCAATCCCAACCGATCTACGACTATAAGACGCATTTATTCTCCTTTCGTTTAGATGTTAGCGTGCTTTCAACAGACGGACTGACATGGCTAGATCTTAGAATTTTATGACGATCAAGAATATATACTTTATAGGGTCTCAGGTCGATATTTCAAGGTGTTACAAACGGAATGACCCCCTGGAGGTGGAGGGTATAATAATTAAAAAAAACATTTGATCCTTTTTGCAGAGAATCCCACATAAACTCCATTCAAATCACTATTTAAAAATCTGCAATAGTTGCTGGGATCACCCTAAATTTTACCAAATTTACATCATTAAATGTACTTAGCTGTAGATTCTAAGCAAATCGCTTTACTTTAAGGATGGGTATAGCTCGATCATTTTTTTGATGTTACAAATATTTAAAATGGAGCTAATTTACAAAACCCTGTATCAATAAGATATCTCATCTTTACATTAATTGTTTAATTTGTTGCTGTAAAAACCTTATAACGATGTCGTTTAAAATATTTAATTTAAGAGAATTCACAATATCGTATTGTTGTAAAATTGTATAGAAAGACCACGCAAATTGCCATGGTTTCAATTTCTTGAATTTCTTTCTAGAACATTTTTGCGTCCTTGCATTTCATCACGCATACGACATGATATGACCCTACTTCGTCCTCCATCCTGAATTCGCTCGCACTCGCCCTCTTTACCCTTTGCGTTGATAGTTCTACGCTGATTGGAATACTAACAACTTATTGCAATCCAGTGACATCTATCAAGTGCCACTCTCGCAGTGGTAAACCACCAGGCAAATGGCAAACGTCGTATGAATTGTTGCCATACCAAACAAATGCATACAGTCGTACATACAAACAAACAAAGATGTTTGAACTCTGATTTAGCAGCGTCACAGAGGCAGAGGGCAGAAGTTAGGGGGGGACGGCGGGCGGAATATTTATACCCTACCGAAATGGATTTCACGGCACAGTAGTTAGGGAGATATCTAATAGTTTTTAGACAAATGACAGTCAATAAAAATTATATATTTTTATGTTTCTGAAGACTTGATATATAAAATCGAAAAGAACGTATAAGAATAGTATTTTAAATTTAAAAAAAAATGATTTTATTTTGAAAATCAAAAATCCTGCAAATTTTGCAAAATTGATTTCACTCAATTATGACTGATTTTTTATCTGTAAAAATATTTAGAAATTTTTTGCTGGAAAATGATTGGTTTTTAGCGCAAGTCAACATTAAAAAAAATATAACTTTTGTCATTAATTTTTGGCACAGTGGTACAGATACCACTGTGACACAGCACTCCACGCTACCCACCCCGTTATTGTCATTTGTTTTCTTGTAATTCACTTTTATGCATCTTTGTTACAATTTGAATTATTGTTTCTCATTGTCATTTAACAATTTGTGCTCGTAGATGCAACAAAACACTGCAGCTACAATGAGAAACCACCAACAACAAAAACAACAACAACTAGGAAAAAAAGCGAAAACAAAAGTAGAATGAACGCTGAGTAATGAATGGATCGCTGGAGTGTGTTTTTGGGCTGGGAAAAGACTCGCATGCAGCGAAATGAAAATGTGCCCGTCAAATAGAGTTGGGTTGGGTTGGTTTTTCCATGTCGGTTGTATTTGTGGTCACAATGGCAAAACGAATGTGCCAGCAGTTGGCGTGCGGGCGGGTGAGTGACTGAGTGAGTGAGAGTCTGTGGGAAATTGTAGTAGTTTTTGGATGATGCTGTTGATGATGGTGGCGCTGATTACTCCCAGCTACGTATGAGGAACGCGCTTTAAGTTCGGAAGTATTAAACCATAAATAAAAGAACAATTCGGACGGGACAATGACGACCATTTTATCAAGTTAGGAATACTAAATAAGCCCGGCAAAGCAGTTTCACAAAATGACAAATGCTTACCGAGATATTTTTATGCAAATTTTGACTCCTTGTGATTACAAATGTTTGCTGGGTTGTGTGGCACTTGTAAAAGATATGAAAACTATGCCTTCTAACAATAAATAACTACACAAAAGTGACATCGTGAAATTACTCAATTTCATGAGTATATCCCGCAGGAAACTCCTACGGCTGGATATTGTTCCTTCATTTGTCATACTGCTACGCTAACACAATATTTTATAATTTCATGTCATGTTCATTATTGCAACTCCGCGCTGTGTTTCAAATATTTGGTTAAATGTTTGCAATGGTATTGGAACAATGTAAATAATTTTGCGCACTATCTGTGGTCGAGTGGAAAAACGACTTATGTGCAATTTGATTTGATTAATTTTTGGTATAGCATGAGGATAAGGAATGTATGGGAGCTACATAAATAAATCTGAACCGATCTTACCCTATTTTACAATAGACGTTTTTCTTTGAAATATAGTGTGTTGTGCTTAATTTGGAGAAAATCTATTCAAATATGTGTTTTCTTGAGCGGAAAATGACAAATCGGTAGTGAAATTTGTATGGGAGCTATATATAAATCTGAACCGATCTGACCCAATTTTGCCACAAATCTTTCTAGTTCTCTTGTAAGTTACTGTGCCAAATTTTCGTCAAATCAAGTAAATTTTCTTTCGGTTTCTAGAGCTGAAAATGTCAAATTGGGAACGACATCTAAATCTAAACCGATCTTACCCACTGACACCACAGATGCTTCTAGGTGAATTATAACGTACTGTGAAGGATTTTAAAGGAAATCGGTTGAAATGTATTGTATCCAGAGCGGAAAAAGTCAAATCGAGTGCGAAATTTTCATGAGAGCTATATCTAAAACTTAACCGATATGGCCCATTTTCACAACAGATATTTTTAGTTGCAATATAAGGCGTTTTACCAAATTTTGAGACAATCGGATATTTTATGTGGTTTCTAGAGTGAAAAATGTGAAATCGGGAACCAAATTTGAGTAGGGTCTATAAATAAATCTGAACCGATTTGCTTCAAATTAAATAGGATTCGTCAATGGGCCCCAAAACTCACTTGTGCCAATCAATTATGGTTAAGATCGGACAAAAATTGAGACCTGTACTTTGGCTACACGAATAGATGGACGGACGCACAGACAGACGGCCATGGCTAAATCGGTTCAGAAAGTGATTTTTAGTCGATCGGTGTACTGAACGATGGGTCTATCTTGCTTTCTTTTGGCTGTTACAAAGAAATGAACAAATACACAATATCCTAGTGGAGGATATAAATGCCAGTATTCTTAAGTCAAGAATGTAGCTTGTGATGAGTACTGACATCTTCGCTAGGCTAGGATAAGGATAAAAAGGTGACTAAAGATGGCATATTTAAATGCCTATTAAAATTGGATATATATATATTGGTTGGTACTTTCCAATAGTGAAATAAAAAGCTCATAAGTCACTTTTCCATGTGGATACAGAATGAAGACAAAAATCTCTTGAATGGCAACTTCTAAAAATTATTAAAATTTTAATTTGAAATACCGATTACATTGACTTCGAAAGGTACACTGATATTCATTTTTATTTTTAGGTTTATATAAGTTGTAAGTCTTTAGCGCAAACTGTAAGAATTTTACGTGGAAAATTTTCGAGAAGATATCGGCCTTCAGGCCAGCCTTCATTTTCATCTCGGTGGCTACAAGCAAAATTGCCGCATATGGGATTTAGAACACCCACAACGAGTCACTGAAAAATTGCGTTGATCGGATGAGGTACTGCCGGGCCAGTCGTGGTAGTCACATGAATAATATTGTGTACCATTGTCAATGCCAATGACAAAGTTCAACCTTTCCAGGAAATCCAGAAATTTGAAAAGAAATCCCTAATTTTTTATAGCAGATTCTAATATAAAATTTTAAGTGGCCCACGCTATACTTTACCGATTTTAATGTTTTGAAGTTATTTTTGAATTTATTTCAAAAAAATGGAAATGGTACCTGCTAGATATTTTAGAGTTTTTACAAATTTATTTCTATTATTTCGATTTTCGAAATTATTATATTAATTGATTTTCTTGAAATTTTAAAATAGCTTTCTTAACTGCACTTTCTAGCGACTGTGTGAGTTTGGAAGTGGTGGAATTACAGGTTCTTCGTTTTATGAATTTTTTTCACAATATTTTTTTGCAAAATCAAGCAAAATTTCAGTGGAAAATCGTCAGAATCCTAATTTCTTCATTGTCACACATTCTGGTCTAAACCCTTCCATGACTTTTTGTTTCGACTTTAGATAATTTTTTGTGATAATATCGACTAAAGACTATGTCACGCAACACTTAATTAAAATTTCTTCTAGAAGCACATAAGTCTTTTGTCCATGTGAACACACATTTTATATACATAGATGTGTTTCCATGCACAACATAGTGGCTGCATACAACATATCATGTAGATAAATTGAGCATGTAACAACATAGAACAATAACAACAGAAACAACAACATATATTGCTTAGTTGATTTCTGTCACAGTATGTGTTGAAATTGTCCGGAGTTGTGGTGGTGATAGTAGTAGTTTGGTTTTATTTTCTATTTGCTAGCCGAGCACAGAGAGTGGTGTCCTTTTTATGATATGCAGTTCAGTTGGTACATAGCGTTTTGATATATTTAAAACATGGAAGAGTCCTTTGTGAGTTTTTTTTGGCAATCTATATTGGTTAGTTTTCCAATATTTGTTTGGGACAACAGCCACCAATACAGTTCATCACTGAACAATTGTGCTATTTATATTAATGGAATATTGATTTAGATTAATTTAGAAATAATTGACATTGCTTGATGATTAACTGCTTGGATGGAGCAGCAGTGAAATTAATATAGTCCCGTCATTCCTGATACTTTTCGTAATTTTATTATCCGAAAATAATTGGATGTTGCTACCAAATAAATAATTATTTTTCCTTAACAAATAAAAAAATAAAATTAATAGCTTGTGATTGAAATAAAAATAAAATATATAAGTCCGAAAGAAAAATTCACTCTCCGCTCTGAATCGCACATGGTTTTATTACAAATATGTATAGTTAAAAATATCAGTGTGTTTTAGCAAATTTGATCAAATAAAATCGGGAGAGACATTTGTATGGGGTCTATATCAAAACATGGACTAATGTGCAAAATATAAGGTGTTGACGGAATTTTACCAAAATCCGCTAGAATTAGAATCGGAACCGATTTTGATAAAATGCAATTGTTTTTTTTTCATCAAATTCAATAATGATTCTAAGTCGATCGGTAGAACGAAGGGTATATCGTGCTTCCTTTTAGACGTTACAAATAAATTTATGAAGCAACCTTTGACATGATAGTGGTAGTCTGCAGTCAAGTAATAAATGTCACAATGCCTTTTGTAAATAAATTTGCATTCTATTATTTATAAATGCAAATGGTATTGCGCCAGGACAATATTCCAACTCAAATCAAACATAAAAAATATTGAAAAAAGGATGAAAAACTAGTCATACAACCTGCTTAATTTTACACCCAGAAACAAAAACGTTTGCAAATAAACTTCTCTTGGTGTATAACCTAAATGTTCACTTTAATAGTTGGCAACATTTTCCTCAAACGCAATCATTAATAAGAATGTCGTTTTGTATATCGTATTTTTTTCCACTTTCTAGAGGTTGCCATTTTTCATTTGTGGCCCACAATGACTTTAACTGATCTATAGATGGGAAGTTCTTTAAAAAGAAGAAAAGTCACCAAATGAAAAACTGAGTACACAGTTCTTCTATATACGATCCCTAGATAAAGGCCAAAAAGTACTGTCCAGATGACATTCCGAAGATTACACATTATCAACTGTTCAAGAATGGAATCAAGTTGTGTAGATGACTGACACTAAACCTCATGTTATTGAACAATAATTATACCCTCACTCTACAGAGTAGGAGGGTATGTATCATTTGAGACAGAAAAAAGTGTAACGCATTGAAGGAGTGACTTAAGACCCCAGGTATGTTTGGGCCAAATTCGTTTCACGACTTTTTAAGCTGTTTGACCAATGTCCGTCTGTCTGGCTGGCTGGTGTACACAATAACTCTCGAAAGGAGTTAATGAACTTTGCACCTGGTAATATTTTTCCTAAACATAGTTTAAGTTCGAAGATGGGCGAAATTGCCCCTTCTGATACCTCCCACACAAATAGCCCATATTCCAATGTTATATTAAAACCCATTTAACTTTCACACAGACAAACGGAATCAGAATGTTTTTATAGTCACTTTAATTGTACTAAATATAACGGGTTTTGCCACGCCCCTTCCAGTACCTCATACACAAATAACACAAAACTACGTGAAATTGAAGCTGTTCTAACTTCTATACAGATGATCGGAATACTGTGCAATTTGATATTTAGTAATGGTTTTTAGTGGTTACTTTCGCATGTAATATGGGCGAAATTGCCACACCCCTTCTGGTACCACCCACACAAAGTGGCATAAACTTTAGTTAAAATAAAACCGACACAACATACATACGGGTAGTCAAAATCATTTGTAATTTGAAAATGTTTTTATAATCACTTTAAACCTGAAAAATATTTACGCTTTAGCCACGCCCCTTCTTGTACCTCCCACACAATTGTCTCTTTCCTAGGTAGTATAAAATCCTTCATACCTTCTATACTGGTTCTTAGAATCCACTATGACTTGATATTTGATTATGTTTTTTTAAATGTGGAAGCTGGGATCATGTGTCACGAACCTCCTTGAACCTTCCACACAAATTATACTGCCCTACATAAAATGTTATTCCTTATAACTCCCGTATATATGTTCTCTGAGAGTGAGGGTATATATAAGTCGGTTTAGCTGACTGAAGCTTACTTACTTGTTTTCTTAATAAATCATTTTTTTTTTATTTCTAACACAAAACGACAATTTAACAATTATCTCTTGGACCTCAGCAAGACCATATACATAAGAAACTGGAGATAGTATGTAGAAAAACTGTGTACTCAATTTTCCATTTTCTCCTTTTTACAGGTCTTTTAGTTCCCAAAAGGATACGTATATTTCAATAATTTATTTTCGTGCTTTTGCGATTCATATAAAGGACGATTTGGGCATCAACTGAAGGAGAAGAATATATTTTAAAAATACTTGAAGTCTTGCATGTCTATATCTTTATTAGTTTAACATGGCCAAACAATTAAAATTTTCCCACTTAGTTTGTATAATTAATAATGTTTTACTTTTAGTTGGAATGGTGGTTAATGCTAAACTTATCTCTATAATTCAGAGTGTTTTTTAAAAAAATATCCTTCATTTGATATACATAACTTATTTCTACGTTTCGCAAAAGTATGAAAATAAATTATTAAACCAACTATATCCCTTTTAAATGAAAAGTCCTATAAAAAGAGAATAGATCAACAAATGAAAAACTGTGTACACAGCTTTTCGCTAGTTTCGTGTGTATATATTTTTGTTCAAGTCCAAAAAGTAGTGTCGCACAGAGTAATTAATATTAAGTCTCATTTGAAAGCGAATAAAAGTAACATATTTTATCTTGAATCGGTGACATTCGCAAACTTTGGGTTTACGTACTCTAATTTGCGCCGAAGGTACATATTTTCAAAGATTTTCATCGTCTTCGTTAAAACCCCAGCTATTATAAAACAAAACTAGATATTCTGTTATTTACTTTGCAATGTGTTTTTTCTCCCTAGTTTTCCATAAATTTAGAAAATCATGCTTTTTTCGAATTCTTATGCGTCTACAAAGAGTGCCACTTCTACATTTATCCATAGATCTCGACATTGTTTTCTTCACTATAATGTTAGCTATCAAATAAATGATTTTCCCAATAATTTTATTTTTTATGTGTTTTGTCGTGATAGTAAAAAATTTTTTCGATTTTATTTTAATTTTTGTTAAAATTTTAATTTAATAAAAAAAATTTATTAAAATTGAAATTTTTGTCGAATATTTGCTCTCCACCTTAGGATGGATATGATGTATATTCCTTTTGTTATTATGTTTGCAAAACCTTAATTTTGCATCGGAGAACCCATATATTCTGGGTCGTGGTAAAATGTTAAGAAAACCTAGCCATGTCCGTTAGGGCGTACCTCAAAAAAAAAGTTCGCCGTACACCTTCGAATATGAAGTATTATTGAAAGGTAGTTTCAAAAAAAAAATTTTTATTTTTTTATGCCGAACGTAGGGGTCGCGCTTTTACATTTTTCTATATAACTTGTATTTATAAACGGATTTTAAAGTGTGATACATCGATGTTTTTGTCTCGACGAGGCCGATTTTTTTGTCTTTGAAGTCATTGAGCTCAAGCACCCCCTTCTGGTACTTACCCATCATTTCTCAGTTGCTACTACCCTAATGTACCACTCTAATAATCGAAAATTAAAGCTCGCATAAAATCATGAATCATGTTTGAGCTCAATGACTTCAAAGACAAAAAAATCGGACAAAAACATCGATGTATCACACTTTAAAATCCGTTTATAAATGCAGAAGTTATATAGAAAAATGTAAAAGCGCGACCCCTACGTTCGGCATAAAAAAATAAAAAAAATTTTTTTGAAACTACCTTTCAATAATACTTCATATTCGAAGGTGTACGGCGAACTTTTTTTTTTTACTTGTAACCTGGTACGCTCTAATGTCCGTATGTTGATAGCACGCTAGATTACAATGGCAGTGAGATAGAAGGTTCGGTTGGGATTGCAAATGGAAATCGGAAATACTACCTAATATTTAGAGTACATTTATACATTTTTTGTAAAATTTCTGCCTTATATTAAAATATGCATAACCTATTAACAATTTTGCTAATATGGTAGAGAATTTCTATGATAAGTCGCAGTCTCTAATCAGCCCGTAATACTGTGTAATGCACTCCATGGTTGAGGGTTTCGTGCCAGAAATTTTTGGGTACTGTTTCTAAGCTACTGTGTCCATGTGGTTGTGGGTTCGATTCCCACCAGAGGCTCTGGTCTGTCGCTGCAATAACTAGCTACAATGGTCTTAGTCACCCCGGCTCAATCCCTGAACCCAAAATTAAAGGGTGATTTTTTAGCTATTATCTTTTTGGCAACACTGGTTTAAACAGGTGACGCCCGTTTCGTGTTTTGTTTCACTGTCAAACATCTTCAGTTTGGTCTATAATTTAAACATGAATCGTCTTACAAACGAACAACGCTTGCAAATTATTGAATTTTATTATCAAAATGCGGTACCATTTTTATCCCTCTGTGCCCATTGCATACATTGATAGTACGAATTTGAAAAACAAACTCTTATTTTTCGTGTATATGCAGTTAGTGGAATGTATACTCCTTTCATGACTCTATCTTGGTCATTTGGTTGGTACTGTTTTTATACCCTTTTTCCATTTGAACCCCAAAAAGTACGATTTTCGAAAAATCCCTTTATTTTACGTGTCTACGCAATCAGAGGAATGTATTATTCATTATTCTAGATGCAGCCGTTTGGTTGGTACCATTTATATCCCTCTATTCCCATTTTATCCCTTAAAAGTACGAATTTGGAAAAAATACTTTTATATTATGTATCTACTCAATTAGAGGAATGTACACACCGAATTTCGTATTTCTAGCTGTTGTCGCTTAATATGTACCATTTTTATCCCTTTTGCCCTCTTTCACCCCCTACGAATAAAAATCACTTTATGGTGCACGTTTTTGTTATGGGGGGATTGCGCATACCCGATATCAAGTAAGTATCAAGTAAGTAAAATATTGGATGTCATTATGGGTATTTTTAGTCCTTGTGAGGGAAAAATTGTACCATTTGGACCGATTTTGCCCAGTGCCAATCCCAACCGATCTACGACTATAAGACGCATTTATGGAAAATTTGGACGTCCTAGCTCCTTTGGTTTAGATGCTAGTATGCTTTCAACAGACGGACGGACGGGCATGGCTAGATCGTCTTAGAATTTTATGACGATCAAGAATATATATACTTTATAGTGTCTCAGGTCGATATTTCAAGTTGTTACAAACGGAATGACAAAGTTAGTATACCCCCATCCTGAAGGTGGAGTGTATAAAAAATACAAAAATAATTAAATTAACCAGCTTAAATGAGGTAAACATCTTACAATGCTGCAATATTAGATTTGGATCTGTTGTTAGCAGTAATTAAATTAAATTAAATTATTTTTATAAACTTCTAATAGTCCAAATACTATTGGTACTACTATTTTTCAATTGAACAAAAACAATTCAAATGAGCTAAAAAAATCACTTGTTTTTAAGTCCGACTATACTACGCATGGTAAACTACACAAAAATTTGTTTATTTTAATAATAATTAATGTGTTCCTAAAGAGTGATTTTTTTGAGGTTAGGATTTTCATGCATTAGTATTTGACAGATCACGTGGGATTTCAGACATGGTGTCAAAGAGAAAGATGCTCAGTATGCTTTGACATTTCATCATGAATCGTCTTACAAACGAACAACGCTTGCAAATTATTGAATTTTATTATCAAAATGCGTGCTCTGTTAAGAAAGTTCATTGCGCGCTTCCATTTTATGGTCAGTTTAATCGACCCACTGAAGCGGCTATTCGGGCTATTGTGACTAAATTTCGCACCAAATTTACATTGTTGGACATTAAACCACCAACACGCTTACGTAGAGTGCGAACTGAAGAAAATATCGCAGCTGTATCGGCCAGTGTTAATGATGACCACCAATTTTCGATTCGTCGCCGTTCGCACCAATTGGGTCTCTGTTACTCAAAAACGTGGAAATGCCAAAATTGGACTAAGCGGATGGACCACCTAAGACGCAGCCGCGGTCAACATTTAAATGAAATTATCTTCAAAAAGTAAATGTCATGGACCAATCTAACGTTTCAAATAAAGAACCGATGAGATTTTGCAAATTTTATGCGTTTTTTTTTTTTAAAAAAGTTATCAAGCTCTTAAAAAGTCACCCTTTATTTCGTGGATTTTCATTGTTATTTCGCAGGGTGAACTATTTCGAAGGCAAGCGAAAACATCGCATATGTGGCTGAGTGATTAGAATCTATAGCAATTAAAGTTGTACTGGGATGAAATAAATTTTCCAGATTTTGTTGATAGATTATTCCAGCATTTGAAATAACTCAGTGCACAAATGCTCCCGACTTTATTTCTATTTACTTTGACCAAAGTTGTTTGGTGGCCCGTCCACTTCACTGCACTCCCTCCCATTTCTGTTGTTGCACCCTTTATCCTGAGCTATATAGTAGGAAAAATATACATCAGGATTATAAAAAACCATTTCGTTTCCTTTATCACTTTATTGCATTTTGTTTCAATTGTTATAAATTTCAGCAATTTTTTTGTTTGTTGCTGCTCTACAAATCTATTACATTTTTATATTGTATATCTACATAGCTACAACATTTTTTGTTGCCGTTGAATGGCCCAACGATGTGTTTCATTTTTTCTGCTTTTTTTGTTGGCCAGACATATTCAAAGCATTCAGAGAATTTTATTGTTACAACCGCCATGATGGATTGTGCGGTGTATAGTTGGTGTCCTCCGTGTTTTTTTTTTGTGTGAGGCGATTGTCCTGCTGGCCTTTTGCCATTTATCCTTGCTGTGTTGCTTTGTGTGTGTGTGTTGGTGTGTCGGTTGGTGGCAGTGTTATTGCGCTTTGTTTTGTTATTGTTATTATGGGTTGTTATTGTTGCAAAAAGCTTTAAAGTTATGCCAACCATTTGGAATCAACAGATTTTGATGGCACTTTTTACGCGCAAAAAGAAAGAAAAAAAAAACAAGAAGAAACACCCGCAAAAGGCAACACCAACGTTGGTAGGTAAACGAGAATGAAAATCATTTCAAAATAACTCTGGGTCCAGAAGGCACTGTTTTTATAAAGTTTTACGGGTGGCGGGCAAACAAAAAATAATGTTAAGCTTATTTGTACAAATATATTTTAAATTGCGCGTACTTAGAGGCACAATTCGAATTGCGGGCGAATGTTTAAGGAAGTGCGGAACAATGCAAAACAAAAGGAAACGGAAGTTATTGTAGCATTCAAATTGACGTAATTGATGTAACCACATCGCTGTGACATTCCACAAATGCTTTAATATTCTTTAAATTGCAATAAATGACAATGTTTTAGTATGACTATGCAGGAGCCTATGAAAGTTTTAAAGATTTCGTTTGCAATATGTTTCTTTATCTTCAAATCCACCAATGTTTGTTAGGGAAATATAATATACAGATAACATATGTACCAGTTAGTATGATAGTGGTCTAAGTCACACTTTATCCGTTCTGAGATATGCAATGGTTTATGTTTGAGTCAATTGAAAAAAAATTCAACCGAAGTAGAAAATATTTTTCTTAGAATATCCCACAACTATATTGAAATTTTATAGAAACAAATTGACAACGTTGATACCTCTAAAGAAACCACCACTTTTAGAGGATGTACTGACTTAGACCAATTTCATTCTTCTCAAAATTGAAAAAATGAAGGCTAAATTTTTTAATAAAAAAAGAAAAGTTCTTAAATTAAAGATCTGAGCAAAGTAAAGAGAAAAATTGGCATATATCTTTGATTTTGGGATTTTTGACTTAGAAAACTATCATACTCACTGACACAAAGTGACCCGGGCGCGACATTCGCACGCCTTAAACTACTCCAAAAACAAGAAAGAAACTGAAAAAGTCGACCAGCCGTTTTAGTGTTCTAAAGCGCTTAAAGAGTACTACATTTTAAAAATATATCGTCAGAATTTAGTACAAAGTACGGGTGCGACAAAAAACAGAAGTACTTTGAAGGTCTTGTACAAATATAAAAAGTTCAGTGATTTTTGGAGAACTTTGTTTTTCCATATATACATGTAAATGAAGGCTTGTTCGTAGATTTACGAATATGAGAAATATCTCTTACATTTTTTTAAGTAGGTACAGCAGGAATAACAAATAATTCCACTCGTAGTAAAAAAAATTAGTAATTTTCGTTATAACACTTAAACTTTTAATAAAAATAAAAGAGAACAAGTTAACTTCAAGTTTCATAATAAAAAAAGTTGTCGAAATAAGGAAAAAAATAAAGTTAAAGCTAATAGTGTGGTCTGATTTAATTTTTGTGATAGACCTTTTGTGGGAGATGGCCATATATCGTATTGGTGTCTATCAAACACCACAGAATATATAGGGTCCGCCATCTAACGCTTTTTTATTCAACTATTCAACCGTTGGACTATTATTTGTGGGGTGCCCTCAGCATCCATTTGAATGAAATTATTTTCCATTATTAACCGGAAGGATTGTACTTTCAAATAAAAAAAATTTGAGAAAATATTCAGTAACTTTTTTATAGCATTTTCAAAAAAAAAAAGTTATTTGGCGGACATATAGAAAAATATCCATCTTCAAATCTTTTCTTGTTTTCTAAATAAAGCTTCATATGTGTCCATGGGTTTTAAATCCATATTGGGTGGGACCCATTAGTTTTTCGCAATTGTCTGATGAACAAACATTCTGCAAAAAATTACAAAAAATGAAAAATGATAAGTTTAAAATTTTTATAATTTCTTGTGTTTTTTTTTAACTGGGAAAATCAATGTCTGCTTTCGAAAAAAATACACTTCAATACACTTCTCCGTCACATTGAAGAACTACTCTACAAGTTCCATCGGTCTATTCTGTTCTATTCTTCATCTTTCTGTTATAAATGCTTCTTGCAGAAGAAAAATATTTTTATTGTGATTTTAAGAACTACCTGAATATCATAACAAAAACGTACTTTGGCATTCTAAACTCAAAAATAAAATATGTTTTTGAAAAAAATTCCAATTTTTCTTTAATAATATGTGGACAATTATATTTATTTGTACATAAAATACAGTTTCTTTATTAACTTTCGATTCGTGTGCAATCCCATGAATTTGTTTTTTTTTTCAACTGAAAGTAAACACAATAGGCTGCTTCCATACAGAAATTAATTCAAATCGAAGGGATTTTAAAATTAAATATTTTATTTATTGTATTTTTTATTTTCAAGAAAAAATATTTTTTGAATTAAATTCATTTACATAAATCCATATCTTTACAGAAGTTTAGGAATTTAGAAAAAAGTAGCCTCCAACATTCACCCCAAAGTTTATCCTCTACATTCCGTGAAATCTTTATGATCCACGAAAAAATATTAAGAAAGAAAAACCTTTTCTTTTATCCATTTTGCAGAGAATTCCACATATATCACGGTATGACAATTTTTAAAAAAGTCGTTACGGATGATATACATCCGTCTATAACTATAGGCAAAATGGTTTTCAGTTCGTCATCATTACAAAGATATAATTTTTCAAAAAAAAATTAATACTTTTTCGCACCCTATAACACCGGTATAGATGTTAAATTAAAAAGGAGAATCTCTGTTTAAATGTCATCTTCTAACTGTATTAATTTTGTATTAACAACCATTTCAAATTGTATTTAATTTATTCATATTTTACTTGTCAACAGGGAAAGCTTGCATTTTTATGAACAATAGTATCTTTTGAAAATTTGTAGTCTTTTCAGGATCAACAAATTGAGGAAATGAAAACTCAAAAAAATCCAATTGACTTTATTTTGCCTATAGTTTCAAACGTATCAAACATCCGCTTTAAGTGTAGTATGGACTGTCGGAAGTTGTATTAGGTACCTGTGTCCGCATTTGTTTAATTTACTTTGGCAACAAAAAATAAAAATTTTGTGTTCGTGACCGAAAAAAATATTTTTTTGTGTAAATCGAGACATAGCAATTCATAAATTAGCATACAACTACTGAAGAAATTATCATTCTGAAGATTTATCACTGAAATTTTGCTTGATTTTGCAAAAAAGTTTCGAAAACAAATCATAAAAAATAGACGTCACAATTTCACAACTACCAAACTCACACAGCCACTAAAAAGTACATCTAAGGACACTATTTTAAAGTTGCGAAAAATGTAGTTATTTCGAAAATCAAAATAAAAGAAATAAAATTTTAAAAATTTTAAAAAATATTACCCCCCGTTATATTTTCTTAAAATTTTTTACAATTTTATTTATTTTAATTTTCGAAATGATTACATTAATACATTTTTTGGCAACTTTCATTCCACGTCAATATTTTAAAAAGCAATTACAATTGCCTTCAAAACAAGGCATATTACATTAAAATTAGTTAAGTATTTCAGGCGATTGAATGAACACACCTTTTTGGAAAAATTGAATTTATTTCACTCATAACTCGTAAGAAAATTCTAATTTTTTTCTAAAAAAACCTATACAACATGGAATGACTCAAAATGAGAAAAGTAGTTTTCCAAAAAGCTTTTTTTATAGCACGAAAAAATAATTAACAATTCCATAAAAAGTCTAAAATATATTATTTTTAAAAGAAATTCGAAATTCCATAACTCCCCTATTTATACCTTAGGTCACGAAAATAAATTGCAGCAGTCACTCCCAGACATGACGATTGGCTTGTTTAATAATGATCTGCAAAATATTTCATCACTGGGTCAAGCCAAATGTGAGCTAAACGCTTCTGAAATCACAATTAATGTTTTTCCAGTGTACTTTTTATACACTCCACGAGAGTATTATGTCTTTGTGCATTTGTTTGTAACACCCAAAAGGAAGGGAGATAGACCCATTGTTAATTATACCGATCGGCTTAGAATCACTTTCTGAGTCCATTTAGCAATGTCCGTCTGTCTGTCCGTCTGCCCATCTATTGTTGTAATCACGATACAGGTCGCAATTGTAGCCAGAACTAAACGAAACTTTGCACAATGAAGTTTTTCGGGATAAGAACGAAGATAAGATTTTCTTCAAAATTGGTAAAACAACTTATTGAACTAGAAACTAGAACTAGGAACACCTATGGTGAAAATGGTTCACATCTGTTCATATTTACATATAGCTCTCATACAAATTTCGTTCAACCAGAAACCGCTTATTTTCAGTGAATTTCTTAAAATTGAGCATAACACGTTATACTTTAACTAGAAGAACTTATTGTGAAAGTTAGTCACTTCATTCCATGTTTGGATATAGCCCCGACACAAATGTTATTCTCGATGTGACCAGGCCATATTAGCCTGTGATTAGGAATCATACAAAAAATTTCCCGTTTTCACTTTTTTAATGAATTGAATTGTATTCCGATAGAAATTGGAATGTATCATATAGTCGTCCCCGACCGACTTTAGCCTTTCCTTACTTGTTTTATGTTGCATTTTTGTCCAAAATTTTTATTCGAGTTGATGCAACCTTTTCTTAGAGTAACTCATTGGTTGTATTATAGACGTTTACATTGATTTTTTTCAAGGTGACAGCTAATATTTCTTGGAAACATTTTGTAAAAAGTAAATAGAATATCAAAAATAATAATAAATAGAATATAAAACAAGCAAGAAGGCGTTAAGTTCGGCCGGGCCGAATCTTATATACCCTCCACCACGGAGTGCATTCCACAGTATTACCAGCAGATTAAAGGATGTCGACTTTACATAGAAGCACAGAACCATATTACGAAAATTGTGATATTTTTATGCACATTATTATATTTGTTTACTATTTCAAACTATAATGTAGACTTATGCGCACTGTTTAAAATCGACTACAATATATAAATAAAATGCTGAAATTGTGAAAGTGAACATGCCTAAATATTAGCCGATTGTCAGTCGCCATTAGAAAGAAGCATTTTCAGATACAGACAAAGTGATAAGAAAAGTATAAATTTTAAAGATATCCCCATTCCCCATATTCCCAGATTCGCCCCACTCCCCGTCCGAATGTACAAATTTCGAATGTATAGTCAGAATGTATACACCGAATTTCATGATTTCAACTTCATCAGTTTGGCAGTTTATCCCTCTTTTTTAATTATATGCCTTAAAAGTAAGAATTTAGAAAAATCTCTATTTTACGTGTGGTCATTTGGTAGGTACTTTTTTATCCCCTTTTTCTATTTGAACCCCAAAAAGTACGAATTTTGGAAAGTTCTTTTATTTTACGTGACTACACAATCAGAGGAATGTATACATCGAATTTCATTACTCTAGGTGCAGTCGTTAGGTTGGTACTATTTTTACCCTCTATCCCCGTCTAACCCCTTAAATGTACGAATTTAGAAAAAATACTTTTATATTATGTATCTACTCTATTAGAGGAATGTACACGCCAAATTTCGTGTTTCTATCTGTTGTCGTTTGATAGGTACCATTTGTATCCCCTTTTGTCCCATTTCGTCCCCTACAAATAAAAATCACATGCGCATTGCAAATATCAAGTAAATACAAACTAATATGTTCAAAAAACATGCTGAAATACTCTAAATATTAGGGGTATTTTCAGTCCTTGTGAGGGAAAAATGTTTGCCCCAAACTTCCACATTTATAAATAGATCTTTTCCATGAAGGTATTGCATTAATGTGTCCTGGCTCAAGGCCATTTTGCATCTAAAGAGTGATTTTTTTGAGGTTAGGATTTTCATGCATTAGTATTTGACAGATCACGTGGGATTTCAGACATGGTGTCAAAGAGAAAGATGCTCAGTATGCTTTGACATTTCATCATGAATCGTCTTACAAACGAACAACGCTTGCAAATTATTGAATTTTATTATCAAAATGCGTGCTCTGTTAAGAAAGTTCATTGCGCGCTTCCATTTTATGGTCAGTTTAATCGACCCACTGAAGCGGCTATTCGGGCTATTGTGACTAAATTTCGCACCAAATTTACATTGTTGGACATTAAACCACCAACACGCTTACGTAGAGTGAGAACTGAAGAAAATATCGCAGCTGTATCGGCCAGTGTTAATGATGACCACCAATTTTCGATTCGTCGCCGTTCGCACCAATTGGGTCTCTGTTACTCAAAAACGTGGAAATGCCAAAATTGGACTAAGCGGATGGACCACCTAAGACGCAGCCGCGGTCAACATTTAAATGAAATTATCTTCAAAAAGTAAATGTCATGGACCAATCTAACGTTTCAAATAAAGAACCGATGAGATTTTGCAAATTTTATGCGTTTTTTTTAAAAAAAAAGTTATCAAGCTCTTAAAAAATCACCCTTTATATTTAATATAATGCAAATTTATTTACAAATGGTGGGATGGTGACATTTATTACTTGGCTGCAGACTAATACTATCATGATTTGCACCCTGTCAAAGGTTTCCTCAGGTGGCTTCGCAGCGACTTATTATCCATAAATTACCATAAATTATCCATAAAATTTTTCAAGGGTCGTTTTCGAGTTTAAAAAAATATTTGAAAATGTTTGTTATACATAGCCCTTCGACATTTTTTGTTACATTGCCCATTTAAATTACTTAAATAATCTATCTATAGCGCCCGAGTGTAACAGTACACCCATACTGCTAGTCAATAACGATAAATTTGTGAACCCAATTCTCAAGTTATACGAATCGACAAAGCAAAAAAATGCACAAAGCCGAAATGATTTCATTGTATTTGTTCAAATAAAAATGAGTATTTCAGCACCACTCCAGTTATTGTTCAAATGTTCTTATATTCTAAATATAACAATTCCACTAAAGCCAAATCGAACAATTTTTATTAGTTCACAGCTCCAGCCAAACGTATATTTGAAGTTCAATAGATGCGAACATTTTTTGCTGTAGTGGGCGTTGTAATAAAACAATCTGAACATCGACCGTATATCGTTGCGATAGGCACTTGACCTTCTCCAACAACAGGTATCGATGGCTATGGTAACTCATATTAAATTTTGCGCCCACTAAAGGGAACAAAATGAAAAATAAACCAAATACAACGAATATATGCATATTGAAAATTCTTGTTAAGAAGTTTTTTCTTTTTCAATTTGGATTTAGATTCTAATAAATAACAATATAGCACACCTTGGGCTTCTACTACTAATAACACAAAGGATGGCTAGAATGCATGTGGATGTTTTATAAATTTTGAAGAGTTCATCATGGCGTATGAGTGCCTGGAATTCAAGTTAAAATGCTCGATACTCATACAACGGGTGGTACGGTACGACTAATTGGTATTTTCATAGAAAAACTTGGATGTTCAACAGACTAGAGAGAGAACGAGAGAGAGTTATTGATTGATTGGTGTGTGTGTCAATAGGTAGGGGGAAAGTTGGGTTGAGTTTTGTTTGACCAGCTTGCAACCTGGTTATTTGTGATGTGTTCGATTGAACGTTACTGTCATTTGACTCCTCAGATATTGTGATTTATTTTCGTTAAATTATTGTTTGATATATCAAAGAAAATATTCCAAATATGGAACCTCTAAACAGGCCACCCATTTTAAACCTTTAAAATGTATCATTTGGGTTTGAGAAACATCCTGAAATGTTATGTTTGACTTTTGAGTTCATTGATATGTTCATTAACATTTTTCTCCAAAAAACAAAAAACGGTGAACTATGTGCCTCTTCATCGGCTGTTTGTCACTTTGATTTCGCCTGTCACGGCTGACGACTGACAACTTTGTGCTGGTTAATTATACCCTCGTTAATCATGCGGCCGCATCCCCTGTCAAGCGTTTCCATTTACTTATCACTCCTATAAATAAATGTCAAACTATTATTTTCTGGTCTAACACGAAATTGAGAAATTATTCAAAAATATTCAAGGCAAATCCAACAAACAAACCGAAAACGAATTACTCATCACAATTTTGACAGTAATGCCAGTTTAGATATCACTTTGGTATGGGTCCCAACACCAGGCCAGAGGGTGTGTGACCGCACTCACCCTCCTACCATAATGTCCCATTACCCAGCAATTTATCTTGCTTTTGTCTTGCAACCGTTCTCTCACTCTCCATCCACAAACACAAAGTGTGACAAACAAACAGTTTAACATGGTTTGCAACTATTTGACTTTTGTAAAAGTTCCAATCTCTAACCGGGGATGGATGAGCAGCAGGGGAAGCAGCAAAATAAAGAATCCATGGCAAAGAACAATTTGCCATGAAAGTTCGGCTTGAACATTTTAATTTAGTTTTGCAAAAGTGTATTAATTCTCTGATATTTTTGATTTAAATCATTTATTTCGATTCTCTTTTCTTTTGGAAATTTTATAAACATATTTTTGCCAGACCATAAGCTAAACTGAAAAATGTGTTTTCACTTCACTGAAGATTTAATAACAATTTGTGCAAGTGATTTTTGCCCACTCTTCCTCTCGCTCTCTCATCTTTCCGCTGAAATGTGCCAAACTCAACACAAACAACCACAAATAAATTTCCTGCAGGTAACTGCCGGCGAAGAAAATGTGAAGATTTCAAACACACTCTCACAAGCCGAACTAACGACATGTTTACAGTCATCATGAGTGTAACCAGAGAGGAAATGATTCATATTTCCGGTTACAGCTCAGGGACTCCGCACAGTTGTAGGTGTACATAAAGATATTAGGGTGTAAAGAAAACTAACTATTAAAAAATCAACAAAAAATTTTGTGTACGATACCTAAAAATTTACTTTTTTGTGTATTATTTACTTCGTAAATAACGACTTCAATTCGTAAAATATGAATGAATGATTGTGAACTGGAATGACCAAAATTTGTAAATTTACAGAAATTTGGTATTGATAAATATAAATAAATAAGCGTTTTTACACCTTCCTAAATCTGTTATTTAAATAAATTTATATGTTGTACGGTTACCAAACAAAATAATGGGGCAGTTTTTATTTAACTAAGCTGCGATAACAAAAATCTAAATAGGTGTTAACATTTCACTCAAAAATATATTTTTTTTAATTGTCGCCAACAGTAATATAAACGTGTGTATGAAAGCAAATTTTGAAAAAAAAAATTAATGTGAACTGGGATATTGTCCTGGCTCAAGACCATATTGCAGCTATATTTAATAGAATGCAAATTTATTTACAATTGGCATTGTGACATTTATTACTTGGCTGCACACTGCCACTATCATGATTTCCACACTGTCTAAGGTTTCTTAGGTGGCTTCGCAGTGACTTTTCAACAACATACCCGGCCTCTTTAAGCTAATGATGCTCACAAACGAACGGGAAGCACAACTCACTTGCCGAATATCCGTTTTTAAAAAATCGCACCAAGTCCAACTTTCAAGCATATCATTGCGTTGCATATGTATATGACACGGTACAAGTATGCAACTCAATGAGATGCTTGTAAGTTGGCATGTGTGCTTTATTACTTGGTGCAAATTTTTAAAAACGGATATTCGGCAAGTGAGTTCTATCACTTCCTAAGAAAAATAGTATCACTTTCCAGAGTTTTTGGACTGCCGCACAGCGTTATCTAATTTTTAAAGAATTTTTCCCACTATTGAACCATAAATGAAGAAAATCATGATTTAAAATAATTTTTTTTATATATAGCAATTCTTTATTTCGTTAGAATTTTAGCTACCACTTTTATCTATTTTTATAGAATATTCTATTATCTAGAATAGCAATATTCTAAAGGGTGATTTTTTAAGAGCTTGATAACTTTTTTTAAAAAAAAACGCATAAAATTTGCAAAATCTCATCGGTTCTTTATTTGAAACGTTAGATTGGTCCATGACATTTACTTTTTGAAGATAATTTCATTTAAATGTTGACCGCGGCTGCGTCTTAGGTGGTCCATTCGGAAAGTCCAATTTTGGGCAACTTTTTCGAGCATTTCGGCCGGAATAGCCCGAATTTCTTCGGAAATGTTGTCTTCCAAAGCTGGAATAGTTGCTGGCTTATTTCTGTAGACTTTAGACTTGACGTAGCCCCACAAAAAATAGTCTAAAGGCGTCAAATCGCATGATCTTGGTGGCCAACTTACCGGTCCATTTCTTGAGATGAATTGTTCTCCGAAGTTTTCCCTCAAAATGGCCATAGAATCGCGAGCTGTGTGGCATGTAGCGCCATCTTGTTGAAACCACATGTCAACCAAGTTCAGTTCTTCCATTTTGGGCAAAAAAAAGTTGGATATCATCTCACGGTAGCGCTCACCATTCACAGTTACGTTACGATTCGCATCATCAGTACGGTCCAATGATGCCACCAGCCCATAAACCGCACCAAACTGTGACTTTTTCTGGATGCATTGGTAGCTCTTGCAATGCTTCTGGCTGATATTCACTCCAAAATCGACAATTCTGCCTATTTACGTACCCATTGAGCCAAAAATGAGCTTCGTCGCTGAACACAATTTCTTTCTTTCTGAACTTTCTTAACAGAGCACGCATTTTGATAATAAAATTCAATGATTTGCAAGCGTTGCTCGTTAGTAAGTCTATTCATGATGAAATGTCAAAGCATACTGAGCATCTTTCTTTTTGACACCATGTCTGAAATCCCACGTGATCTGTCAAATACTAATGCATGAAAATCCTAACCTCAAAAAAATCACTCTTTATTTGCTCCCTATTCAAACAATTAATTAAAAAAACGTGATTTCAAAAAATCTATTAGGCATTTTAAAAAACACATACGAAACACTAAGTTGGATCGAAAGTACAAAATTTTGTCATAGGGTAATTTTAGAAAAATCGTATAATTTGCAACATATTATTTCCAGTTTGAATGAAAATAATTGTACTTACTCTACAACAATTATAAAAATGACAACAACCTACCTTCAGTTAGCTAAACTGTTAGCCATTAACAAATAAATCAAAATAAATTTTAATTTCTTCTGATTTTTATTGCGTTTTCGTGTCAGGAAAAAAGATTTATTTTCACAAAAAAAAATCTCAATTCCTTGGATACGGTTTCTTCAAAGAAAACTGAAATGTTCGAACAAAATACAAAAAACAAGTAAGGAAAGGCTAAAGTTTAAATCTGAACCGATCTGACTAATTTTCACAACTGATGTTTCTAGTTGAAATATAAAGTGTTGTGCCAGTGAAATTGAAGAAGATCTGTCAAAATATGTAGTCTCTTGAGCGGAAAAATTCAAATCGGGATCGACATTTGTATGGGGCTATATCTACATCTGAACCGATCTTACCCAATTTTTACATACGTGTTTCTAGTTCAATTATAAGATGTTCTGCAAAATTTAAAGAAAATCGGGTACAATATGTCGTTTCTAGAGCGGAAAATGTCAAATCGGGAACGACATTTGTATGGGGGCTATATCTAAATCTGAACCGATATAACCCGCTTTCTCCACAGGTGTTTCTAGTTATTTTATAAGGTGTTAAGCCAAATTTGAAGAAAATCGGGTACTATGTGGTTTCGAGAGCGGAAAAACTCAAATCGGGAGCGACATTTGTATGAGAGCTATATCTAAATCTGAACCGATTTGGCTCAAATTAAATAGCGTTCGTCATTGATCCACAAAACTTACTTCTGCCAATTTTTGGTAAGATCTAAAGGGTCCGCCAAATAATTTTTTTTTTGAAAATGCTATAAAAAAATTACTGAATATTTTCTCAAATTTCTTTTTTATTTGAAAGTACAATCCTTCCGGTTAATAATTGAAAATAATTTCATTCAAATGGCTGCCTCGGCTCCCCACAAATAATAGTGCAACAGTTGAATAGTTGAAAAAAGACGTTAGATGGCGGACCCTTTATAATTGCGACCAGTAATTTGATTACAACAATAGCTAAATCGACTCAGAAAGTGATTCTGATAAACGATGGATCTAACTTGTTTCCTTTTGGGTGTTTGTAACATCACTTTTTGCATCGATTTAGCAATGTCCGTCTGTCTAACTGTCTGTCTGTCAATCTATTCTTGTAATCACAGGTCGCAATTGTAGCTAGAACTAATTGAAACTTTGCACAACGTAGTTTTCTCGTGATAAGGACGAACGCTATTTAATTTGAAGAAAATCGGTTCAGATTTAGATATAGCCCCCATACGAATTTCACACCCGATTTGATTCTTTTCACTCTAGATACCACATATTTTAACAGATTTTCTTCAACTTTAGCAAAACATCTTATAGTTCAAGTAGAAACACCTGTGGTGAAAAAGTGTCAGATCGGTTCAGATTTATATATAGCTGCCATAGAAATTTGGCTCCCAATATAGAGTCTTAAAATTTGGCAAATCAGCTTATATTTAAACTACTAACACCTGTGGTGAAAATTGGTCAGATCGGTTCAGATTAAGATATAGCCCCCATACGAATTTCACATCCGATTTGACTCTTTTCACTATAGATACAAAATCCTTCAAAATATCTTATATTTCAACTAGAAACGCCAATGGTGAAAATAAGTCAGATCGGTTCAGATTTACAGTGCACTATGGTTGCAAATCCTTTTTTATGCAGAAAATCAAAAAAAATTAAAATTGGAAAGTGGTAAATGCGTATATATTTTCTTTATGGCAACACTCCAAGCAATCAAGAAAATATACTGGAGAAAATTAGGTGGCAACACCACAAGCCTGAATGGTACTTAAACTTTGCGGTTCAAAAAAAGTGGGATTAATTTTGATATAAAGCAGTTATACAAATTAATTAAAATCAAGACTTAAAAAGAAAATAATAAAGTGACTTATTATGAAAATTGACGACAAGAGTTAGTAGTTGAAAAATTATATTTAACATTTTATGATTATTGTGGTCTGGTCAGTATTCATAGGTATTGTAATTCTGTGATTTGTAGAGAACATAATCTATAAATGTCGTGGACCAAAAGTTATATGTATGACTCAACTTGACTCAAAGTGTAAAGGTGAAAGTGTTCGTCTGAGGTTGTAGTTTATGGTGGAATTAATGGATCTCGTCAGCATTTTTCGGCAAACTCCAAAAATTGTCATTTTATTTTAGCACAGTTTTTGATTAGCCATAGACATATATATGACTATATCTCTGAATTTTTTTTCAATATTTTATTTAAAAGGTATTGAAAGTACCTTTAAAATGGTATACAACATCATTCACCTTTTTTTACACATGTATACATTTTACTTTATTTCTTGAAATAATTATTTAAATTGCAGTTTAAAGTATACTTGTTGTATGCTATATTTGCTTTTGTAATAATGTTTAGAAAAACACATTTCGTCAAAATAAACAACTCTTCATTCTTTTAAGCTTTCATAAAATTTTGTTTTTGGTCACCCTGTACCAATACAGGGTGATAATTATGTTGGTTATATATTGAGTTTATATGGGAGGTGGTAGTGGGCGTGGTCCGATCGGCCCAATTTTATTTTTATTTTTTGCGTATGATATGTCTAGCAAATGTGCAAAATTACAAGACTGTATGTTTATTTTTCGACTTTATGCCATAAAAAATGGATTTGGGACCAGTGTGCAGTGGTGGCCACGAATTTAGCACATTCGCCACATGAAACTTTATAAAGCAAATATTTCAATTTATTTTGTTTTGCCCGGTATTTTTTCTAAAATATTACGTACGATAAGATGACCATTTAACGTTGTTTTTGTTCGGATCTTATGTTGCATTTTAGTTTTATTCCATATAAAGTACAAAGAAAACGAAAAGTGATTGGACAGTAATTTAGCACAAATTTAAAAAACTTTAATCAAATCGGAAAAAAACGAAACTAACCAATACATTTTATTATTAACTTAATATTTGGTTGGATAACCAATAATTTGAGTAATAACTGTACATATTCTGGGCATACTCTCCACTAGAGGCATAAAAGACTCCATTGGAGTAGCATATCAGGAATTTTGTGTTTAATTCAAGAAATCGGGCAAATTTTTGGGTTTTATTGCTATAATATGTTGTTAGAGTCCATTCCATAGATTCTCGATTGGATTGAAATCCGGTGACTGTTATGCACCATTTTTGAAAATCTATTCTGCTCAGCTCCAAACCACTTTTCAGTGGCGTTAAGTGTGTTTCTGATGGTTGTCCTGCATAAAACGCTACTTAATTGGCATGTTTTTATCTGAATATGTTAAAATAGTATCAACAAGTATATTTTTGTAAATATACTGATCCATTAGTGCATCGATTTTGTGTATCGGACTAACGCCGTGTTCACGCCGCAGTATACACCATCAGATTTTCGCCAACAAGCTTTACCGTCTCATATTTGTACTTCGGGTTGTGCTGCATGTTTGGAGGGCACAATTCGTTTTCTATTAGATCCGAACCGACATGTGTTCGATTCGCCAATCCAGGCGATATTTTTCCAAAAATCTTGGATTTTTCTAAATGCTCCTGAGCAAATAAAATTTGACACTGTAAGTCATTTTTTGATACGTGTGACTTATGTTGAAAAATGCATCCAAATAATTTTTTTTCATTGGTTCTTTTTCTTAGGGTTCTTGAAGAAATGCTAATGTCAAATTTGGCCGAAATGTCTCCTTGAATCAGAGTTGAGCTTTTAAATGGATCTGCTACGCAGGTTCTATAAATTAAAAAAGACGATTTATTGGTTGTTTTTCCCGGCGAAGGACATGGTGCAACATTTTGGAAGCTGCCACAAGTGCCAATATGGCTTAGTATATTGCATCAATCTGCCTAAATCAATTTAGAATGTTTGCAATATCCCCAGCGGTACTTTCACTGTCGTTCAATTGCATGATAACCTTTAGCAATGTCTAATTATAAATTTTGTTAAAGAATAATTTCCATTTGAGTAAAATTTACCCATACATACCAATTAAATAATTTAAACGCAAAAATAGACAGAAAATAACAACTTTTATCAAATGTACTAAATTTGTGTCCAGCCCTGATTACGAATTACTTGCTAAAACATGAGATTACGAGAAAAATGCACAAAAGAATAAGAAAAAAATATTGGGATTACTGATCACACCATAAGCAACACTAAAAAACAAATATTTTGCACAGAGTTCGCAATCAGAACAATTTATTTGCTATTATAAACAACACATGTGAAGTGGGCTAAACTCGTGACCTCCACTGTATATATAACTCTCATAAAAATGTCGCTCCAATCTTGCCTTTCTCCGTCCAGAAACCACGTATTTTCACCGAATTTCTTCAAATTGAGCATAACACGTTATACTGAACTGGGCATAAAACGTTATACTTCTCGATTTGATAAAATGGGTCAGGTCATGATTAGGAAACATACAAAAAATCCTTCCCGTTTTCACTTATTTACCGAATTGAATTGTAGTTGGATAGAATGTTGAGAGTATCATATAGTCGGCCCCGTCCGACTTTAATCTTTCCTTACTTGTTTTATTGTCTATTCGATTTTGGTAAATATTTTTGAAAAAAAAAAACTCTAGAAATCGAGTATTCATAATTATTCTCCAAAATAGCAATTAAAATTCCACCACAAACGTTTCACCCTAATGTATGTGGAAATATGCATGATGGTGTGTACAATTTGTCATACTCTTGTTTTCACACAACTGTGATAAACAACCACTCTCAACTCAGCAATTCAGGCAAGCAGGGTATGTTTTTGGTTATAGAACAGAACTACGTTGTTGTATGTTGTTGTTTCATGTACGAACACACAAGTTCAAGTTGCATTTAGTTAAGAGCATATGTCTGAGGTAGTCAACTGTAAACTATTATTGCTGCACACATCTGCAATCGAAAATATTTTTCCAGCCAAAATAAATTTTTGGGAAATTTGTACACAAATTATCCAAATATGTATTAAATTAAAAAGAATCAATTAAACGAATTAAATATGAATAACTATATCATTGTTTTCTTTTTCCGAAAATCGACAATATCGAATAGATTTACATGATGAAACCATAAACGTACACAAATTCCATTTAGTTATAACAACCATTTTAAGTAAACAAATGTAAAATTGTAAAGAAAATCAAATGAATTCGATAAAAAAATCAGTTCACCATCTAACCAAAAGCCCTTGGGGAAAATATATTTCTTTAAATTTAAGAATTTGCACCACATGAATTTAATTAAACAGAATTTGTCTAACTAAGGCCAATATGAGCCATGTCAAAGCCATGTTTGTATGTTTACTTCGAAGCGAATGCAATGAATGGAAAGAATCTCCACTTGCAACTGTGTCACGGTTTCCCATTGAAACCGTGATTTTCATTTCTTTTTTTTTTGAAAATAATAAAATGAAAGCAAAATTTTGATGAAAAGATTTCATGTCGGTGCATATGTGACTGTGACTCATTCCCATTTGACAACTTTTCCCCTGGAGAGCAAGTGTGAAGGGTGAAACGTGAATCAGAACATATCCGTGTGATAAACTGTAAACACACATACATTAGTATGTATATGTTCATGTATGCACGGATTTATAAATAAAGGGTTATTAGGTAGATACATTTATTTTAAAATTATAAAAAAATCGGATAGTGAAAACCAAAGCGCGTAATTTTTAATAAACATACTCCGTAATGAAGATGTAAATCTTGTTATAAAATAATAATACCCTAGTCCACGAAGTGGTGTAGGGTATAACAACTTAGGTAATGGAAATTTGAAATAATAAACAGGTGATCATTTCCAGAAATGTAGATTGACCTGTGACATGTTTACAGCAAGAGTGGCCTATTTAACATTATGGTCGAACTGAGATAAATGAGTTTCAAATTTGGCAGATTTTTTACTTTGTATCAATATATTGGTTTTCTTTTATCATATACCTAAAATGTAATTCAATTTACTATTAAACGGCACTGAACTAATACATCTTGCTGTTGGATTGCTTTGGATATAATGCATTTTTCATAAGCTGTTGATAGGCCAACTGCACTGTAATCTAGGGGAAAAACATAAAAACAGCTAGAAAATCAGTTAAAACCTACCACTTTTTTGGATTTGTTGATTAAGCCATTCTTGTTTTAATCGCATCATATGTCTGAAGATATCATTCTGCCATTATGAATTCAAATTTGACAATCGACCTCATAAGAGTAATTCCATATTACACAGGTCTTCAGATTTTGGTGAAATTTGACGCATGTCTTTGTTATACCGAGACATAAGACATTTTTAAATTTTGAAAAAATTGGTTAGTCTATGAAACTTTGCATATTTTGCAAAATGGTGTCTACTCAAACCGTCATTATTTTTCTGTAACAGATATATTTTTTGCAGGTTTTTTGCGATAAAATTTGTTAGAAATGAAAACTATATTGTTTTGAAGTTTTTGTTCAAAAAAGATCCCCATTTTATTTTTCTCATTTTTTCTCGCCACATGTGTTCTAAATTCTCTGTGAAATTCAGATCGTTTTTTTGTAGTATCTGAGATATCAACAAAAATGAGGAAATTTTCTTTTCATGCTGAACATTTTATTTTTTAAAAATTCCATTTTATTTTTGTACTTTTTCCTGGACATAGACCTTCGTTTGGCTGAGTCGCTGTCCATTCAAACAGAAAAACAATTTCCTGTCACCTCGCGAAAATAAAGTATGGATTATTTAATGATGATTTGCAAAATATTTCAAGACGCCTGTGAGCTAAACGAATTTTTGAACATTTTTTTCCGGAATTAATAGACCCCTAAAAGCACTTTCAATATAAATTTTGTTTCTTGTCTCAGAGTAAATTTTTGGTGGAATTATTGAACATTTATAGTATTTTTTGTGTTTTTTCATGGCGACAACGGAATTTTTTTTCGTATGTTTGAATTTTATTGGCTCTGAAAATCCCTCTACTGTATAAAATTATTTGAAACACGTAAAACGGCGTTAAGTTCGTTCGGGCCGAACTTTATATAACCTCCACCACAGATTGCATTCCACAGAGGCTGTCGATTTTGCGTAGAAGTGCAGTAACATTACAGGAAAATGTTACTTTTTTAATATAGTGAAGCCAAAACAAATAAAAAAAAATAATATTTTTATTATTTTAAACCACAAGGCTACCAATACGTATATACTAAAGGGTGATTTTTTTAAAGCTATAGGAAAGTTTTTCAAAAAAAAAACACACATAGAATTCAGAAAAATGCATGAAATCTTTATTTGAATCGATAGTACGGTCCATATAATTTAATATTTGAAGATTATTTCCATCCACTTAGTCCAATTTTGACAATTCCACGTTTTTGAGTAACAGAGGCCCAATTGCTGCGAACGGCTACGAATTGATGACCATCATTAACACTGGCCGATAAAGATGAGATATTTTCTACAGTTCGCACTCTACGTAAGCGTGTTGGTGGTTTAATGTCCAACAATGTAAATTTGGTGCGAAATTTAGTCACAATAGCCCGAATAGCCGCTTCAGTGGGTCGATTAAACTGACCATAAAATGGAAGAAGCGCGCGATGAACTTTCTTAACAGAGCACGCATTTTGATAATAAAATGCAATAATTTGCAAGCGTTGTTCGTTTGTAAGACGATTCATGGTTAAATTATAGACCAAACTGAAGATGTTTGACAGTGAAAAAAACACAAAACGTGCATCAGCTGTTTAAACCAGTTTTGCCAAAAAGATAATAGCTAAAATATCACCCTTTAAAACAAAACCCTTTGTACAATTATTCATACTTTTCAAAGTGATATTTCGCTCCAAAAATGATTGGTAGAATAACATTTCGAATATTCGATTATTGCGTACGGATTAATCGAATTATTCGTTATTCGAAAATCGGCCATTTTTGATTATTCGAAGAAATATTTGATACTAAATATTCGACTAATCGAATAAAATTTAATCGGTTGGATACCCTAGTATACACCGAATTCCATGACTCTAGTTGAGGTCATTTGGTTTGTACAATTTGTATCCCTTTTCCATTTTAACCTCCCCCGTCCCAAAATACGAATTTCGAAAAAGCTCTTTTTCCACTTGTCTACGCAATCAGAGAAATGTATACGCCGAATTTCATTATTCTAGTTGCAGGCATTTGGTTGGTACCATTTTTATCCCATTTGTTATCCCTCTATTCCGAAATTTATCCCTTAAAAGTTAGACTTTAGAAAATCTCTCTATTTTACGTGTCTAAGCAGTCAGAGGAATGTATACACCAAATTTCATGATTCTAGTTGGGGTCATTTGCTTGGTACCATTTTTATCCCTTTTCCCCATTTTACCCACTTTAAAAGTACGACTGTCGAAAATCAGATGAATGTATACAGCGCATTTCATTATTCTAGGTGCAGCCGTTTGCTTGGTACTTTTTGTATCCCTCTATTCCCAATTTATCCCATAAAAGTACGAATCTGGAAAATATAGTTTTATATTAAATATCTTCTCAATTAGAGGAATTGACACGCCGAATATCGTGATTCTAAGTGTGTTGTTGTTTGATAGGTACCATTTTTATCCCTTTTTGCCCCATTTCACCCCCTACGAATAAGAATCTCTTTACTATCAGAGGAATACGCATACTCAATATGAAATAAATATAAGCTGACATATTGAAAAACATGCTTAAATACTCTAAATATTACGGGTTTATTAGGGGTATTTTCAGTCCTTTTAAGGGAAATTTTTTTCCCTTTGGACTGATTTCGCCCAGTTGCAAGCCCAACCGATCTACGACTGTAAGACGCATTTACGAAAAATGTCGACGTCCTAGCTCCTTCCGTTTAGATGCTAGCGTGCTTTCAACAGACGGACGGACAGACGGACGTGGCTAGATCGCCTTGACATTTTAAGGCGATCAAGAATATATATATACTTTATAGGGTCTCTGTTCGATATTTCAAGGTGTTACAAACTTAGGTGGAGGCTATGAAATGGAAAATTAATCTTTTTTCTTGCAGCACTTTTATTTGTATTTTATTTATTTATTTATCACTTCATTTATTTATCAATTTAGTAATTTGTTTATCGATTATTTTATTTATTTACCACATTATATTTTATTTATCGCTTTATCTATTTATTAACAGATTCGTTTATTTATATTACATTTATTTATTGATTATTTTATCTATCGATATATTTATTTGTCGATCTATTTATTTATCGATTCGTTTATTTATTTATTTATCGTTTTACTTTTTAATAGCTTTATGTATGTGTTTTCGATTTATTTATCGTTTTATTAATTTGTTATCGAATTATTTATTTATTTATCGATTTATTAATTTATTTATTGATTTATTATTTATTTATTGGATTATTTATCGATTTATTAACGTATTTTTGACTTATTATTTACTTATTTTTTATTTATCGAATTATTAAATTATTTATTTATTGATTTGTAATTTATTAACGATTTATTTATTTATTAGTTCGTGGCTAGATCACCTTAGAATTTTAAGACGATCGATAATATATATACTTTACAGGGTCTCAGTTCGATATTTCAAGGTGTTACAAACTTAGGTGTAGGGTATAAAATGGAAAGTTAATCTTTTTTCTTGAAGCACTTTTATTTTTTTAAAGGAAGGAAATATGCGGGAATATTTCGCATTATATTCCCCAACTTCTGGCTCACAATAAACTTCTACTCCATTTGGTCCAAACAATACATCTTAGAGTTTTGCCGAAACTTCTCTCTGTCGTACCTTCCTGCCAACCCTTTATGTACTCGGTGTGTAGCTCGTTGTGTTCAAATATTTATGTAAAAAATGTTACTGTCATGTATGACAAAAAGCGAAGCTGAATATGTTGAATCTCTAACAAAGGTCTCATCAATTTCGCAACACAACCACAACGATAACAAACCCACAGTCCTCGTACACAGACACGGGCACACAAACACCCCTCAAACCACCACAGCACAGGCAGCCACTAATACAAGTGCAGACAACACTTCGTCTCAGGATAACCGAAACACTCACTCACACACTTGCCGACAGACATTAAAATGTAAATCATAGCAATTTCGTTTGAGTATCATGTGGATTGGATGGATGTGTCGGTGGAAAGACACCCTGCTGAAAAGAAAACGTCAATTATCTTTTAGATACTTTTGCTGAGTGTTCTCTGGCGTGTTGCTGTTGTTTTAGTTTCGCTTTTTGCCCTTTGCACCCGGCCAATCCCCACAAAGATTGATCTGAAATAAGACGGGCGAGGCAAACAATCAAAGGTTTTACTTACTTTGGGTCTGATGCCACGAAAGTTGATGCTGCCGCTGCTGCGACTGCTTTGGTGAAATATTTTAAAATCCTCGCAGATTGAACGAGGATCACACAGACAATGGAAATGTGCCCATTCAACCGCAATACATACATTATGGTCTATAGAAATTAATTACTTGGAATACCTGTCGTGTGAGTGAGCGTGGCTTTTGTGCGGCTGCCTAGGCAAAGGCGAGGAGTGTTTGTGCTCCAGATTAAGTTACAGCGGACCCAGTGGCAGTAAGTATGAGGGCTGGAAGGAAATGGTACTTTTGCGAATCTTTAAAATTGTTGTCCGTGTGATGCGGTTAAACGTATACATCACTCAATTTAATGTGAAATGTTAACAAGGAATCCTTAAAAATGTACTACCTTGTTGCGAACAATAAATGTAAGGAATGTTCCGAGGATGAAATTGTTTGGCCTTAGTCTTGGTGTTGCTGCTGATTGACATTCAGTGCTCTATCAAAAATTTCCTGCATTTTAATAATACTAGGAATAGCGGCTGGTAAGTAATCAAATTTCGTTATTAAGCACCGCAGAACCTACTCCATTCAGAGAATCCATGGTAATATTTATTTAACTGCATATTTTCGGATACTTTAAAAATGGGGGAATTTAGAGAAGAAGAATATTTCATAGAAATTTTTAGGATATTTGGTGACAGTCATAAACATTTTTAACTGGGAGTTGTGCTTGTCATTCGTTTGTGAGATTCATTTACTTAAAGAAGCCGGATATGTTGTTGAAAAGTCGCTGCGAAGCCATCTGAGGAAACCTTTCATGAAACCATTCATGGAAATCATGATAGACGTAGTGTGCCGCCAAGTAATAAATGTCTCCATGCCTTTTGTAAATAAATTTGCATTCTATAAAATAAATATGCAAAATAACATTGAGCCAGGAGAACATCCCAGTTCAAAATAAACAAAATATTTTCCTTTTACTTATTTTTTAAATATTGAAATTATTAAAAAAAATCATCTTTTTACTCATATCTCAGCAAATTTATATAATTTATGTGATCTAAATACTCTGTAAATATTAAAGTGGGATTTTCTGAGATATCGACAAAAGTAAAAAAGTAAAAGTTTTATTACCCTTTAATCATTTCTTTTTCGTGCCTAAATATTGAAATTTATTTAAAAAATAATGCTACTTTTTTTTAATTTTTCCTGTTTGAACATGAAAATTAAAATTTAATTCCTTTTAATAGAATATAATATATATTTTAATAGAATATATAGAAATGCTACTACTACTACAAGTGAATATGAAATTTGAATTGTAGAATATTCAGTTTCCGGGGAAATTTTTTTCAAACAAGACTCATATGAGGGTAACAACATTGGCTATCTTAGTGACTGAGTCAACAAAAAAAACATCCTCAAAAAAACGTACCCTAACATACATAGTAATATTTTCTCCGTAGTTCATAGTTGGTCGAAAATTGCACATTTCGGTACATATTTTTACTTATTCTTCGATTTATTATTTAATTATTGATTTATTTGTCGTTTTATTAATTTTTTATCGACTTTTTAATTTATTGTTCGATTTATTACTTTATTTATCGATTAATTAATTTATTTATCGCGATCATTCATCGATTTATTGTTTATTTATCGATATATTAATTTATTTATCGATTTATAATTTATTATAGCTTTATTTATTTATTAATTTAGTAATTTGTTTATCGATTATTTTATTTATTTACCACATTATATTTTATTTATCGCTTTATTTATTTATTATCAGATTCGTGTATTTATATAATATTTATTTATTGATTATTTTATCTATCAATATATTTATTTGTCGATCTATTAATTTATCGATTCGTTTATTTATTTATTTATCGATTTATTAACATATTTTTGATTTATCATTTATTTATCGAATTATTAAATTATTTTATTTATTGATTTGTATTTTATTAACGATTTTTTTATTTATTAGTTCATTATATTATTTATCAATTTAATTTTTATTTAATTTCTTTATACATTATTATATTTATTAACAGATATGTGTATAAATCTATTGATATATTTATTTGTTGAGCTATTTATCTATCGATTCATTCATTCGTTTATTACTTTTTAATAGCTTTATGTATGTGTTTTCGATTTATTTATGCATCGATTTATTTATCGTTTTATTAATTTGTTGTCGAATTATTAGATTATTTATCGATTTATTAATTTATTTATTATTTATTTATCGGATTATTTGTCGATTTATTAATATATGTTTGATTTATTAATTACTTATTTTTTATTTATCGAATTATTATTGATTTATTTATCGATTTATAATTTATTATAGATTTATTTATCAGCTCATTCATTTATTTATCGATTTAGTAATTTTTTTATCGTTTATTTTATTTATTTACCAATTCATTAATTTATCGTGCTTATTCACCGATTTATTATTTATTTATCGATTTATTAATTTATTTATCTGTTTTATTTTTGTTATTATTTGATCATTTTTTTTTGTTTTCTTAAACATCTTTTCTTTTCACAGTTTTTGTTGTAACTCTTACTCAGGCTCGAGATCATTTGTTTTTGTTTGATCTCGAACCTGAGTAAGAGTTACAACAAAAATTAATTTATTTATTAATTTTTTATCGGCTTATTTATCGATTTATTAATATAATTTCGATTTATTATTTATTTATCGATTTAATTTTTATTTATCGATTTAGCAATTTTTTTATCGATCATTTTATTTATTTACCATTTTATACTTTATTTATCGTTGACTTACTTATTAACCGCTTTGTTTATTTATTTATCGATTTTTTATATATCGATATATTTATTTGTTGAGCTATGTATTTATCGATTAATTTGTTTGCCAATTTATTTATTTGTCGTGCTATTTATTTATCGATTTACTTATTAATCGATTTATTTGTGTGTTTTCGATGTATTTGCTTATGCAACGATAATTTATTTTTTATCGATTTAATATTTTATTTATATAGCGAATAATTTATGTATCAATTTATTTGTATATCGATTTTGTTATTTATTTATCGATTAATTTATCTGTCGTTTCATTTATTTATCGTTTTATTTATTTATGCATTTATCGAGTTATTTATTTATATATCGAATTATTAATTTATATATCTATTATATTATTTATTACCGATTAATTTTTAGTTTTCGATTCGTTTATTTATTTATTTCTTAATATATCGTTTTATTTATTTATCTATATATATATATATATCGATTTTTTATTTACTTATTTATCGTTTTATTTACTCTCGATGTAATTACTAATCGATTTAGAAACGTATGAACACACAGCAGATTTTTAAAACTAATTGGGAATTTAACTGGCCTGATCAGGCCTTTCGAAAGTTTTCGACAGCAGGATTTCTATATATAAAAATGCAGGATTTGTATATATAAAAACAAGATAAACACCAACAACAACCATTTAAGTAATTATATTTTATTGTCGTAGCGTGGTTTAATGACATTTTTATTCATATTCGTTTCATTCATATGTGTTGTGCCTAGAAAGGCATGAGGATCTCGTGCTCTAAAAGCCAAACGAAAGGTAGTTGGTTTCAAGCGAATTACGCCTTTATGCATTTGTTTGTAACATCCAAAAAAAGAATCAAGATTTTAGCCTTTCCATACTTGTTTTAGTTAATAACGAATTTTTTACACTTCGACATGTTTTCCCGTTCCTATATATATACATGCACATATCGGTTCCGTGTGGTTTTGTGGTTTGCATAAATAAATTCAAATAAACTTGTGTGTAGGACTCATAGTATCCTCCACGTTTACAAACAGATTTCCATTTTATACATTTTTAAATAAACCAACTCAAGTTAACCAAATACTCAAAACAATATTTTCCATTTTTAATTAATTTAATACCTTTATTGTGGCCAGTCAATTGTAGTCATTTTTCAAAATCATTCTCAACTTCGAAATTGCTCATGATTATCACATTACCCCTCGCTCGGGTGAAATATGTGGCTTTTGTGCTGCGCTTTGAAATTTGCAAATAAATCTTAACGATTCCATGAGTATATTTATGACCACAGGAAATATCTAGCCAACAGTTGCGGCTTCAAACTTTGCAACACAGTAGCCCACGAGTACGCACGAGTGTGTGGAATTTAAGTCAGCTAATGTGACTACAAAGTGCCACCTTTCCAACTGCGGCACGAGGCGAGAAACACGGAGGGTGGCTAATTCCAACAAAATCACCACAATGCCCAAAATAACCTGTGCACCTTCGTACGCCGCGCCCTGCAACCCAAAAATTGTTCGGCATCATTTTGGGTCTATAAGCAGTGCTGTAGCAAATGACTTTGCCAAGGTAGCTGCATTTTTAAAACATTCTTCTTCCTCTTGCAGAGGGGTGGGGTGGGGTGTTTTGCGAACAGGAAATCCTCCATCTGGTCCTTGCTTCACTTAAAAAGTTGTAACTATAAGACTGCAGTTAATTAAAGTTGTTGGCGTATTTCGGCTCTTTTGGCTGGGGTTGGTGTTTTGTTTGTTTGCTTGAAAGTCATTAGGTCTGGTGAGGTGTGGTTTCTTGAGGGCTAGGGGGGGGGCCGGGGACAATTTCTTACTCTAAGTTTTCTAAATACTTTCAAGTGTTAGTTTTCGGAGCATTATATTAAGAGTGCTATTCTAATGTTGCCGAGTTCTATTGTTTGTGTCGTTGTTGTTCTTGCTTAAGTTGTTGCTGCTGCGTAGCTTTCATTGAGTTGATGCAACAAAAGGTCAAGTTGTGTAAATGAAAATGAGACCGGACCGGTGGTGCATTGAACCATGTCCAGCCAGAAAAGTTTGGCGGTAATTAAGAGACATTCTGGTTTAAGTACGGAAACTTTTGCTGAAACTTTTCGCCGGGCTATCTTGATGTGAATGTGTTGTGCTTTAATTTGAATTTCTGTGAAGTACTTGGCCTTTTCGACATACTCTCCTTGAAAAGTAGTCAATGGAAATTTTGTGTACAAGTAGTGTATAATATTGTACATTTTATGATAACATGTGTTGCTCTTTCACAAGTTGAAGTGAAAAATTACTTTCAACGAAAAAAAAAAATATATATATATAGGGTGGACTATTTAAAATTTAATTCCATCCATTCTATGACTTCGGTTTTGCGTATATTTGCGCACATATAAGCCTGTGACATGGTTGATTACACTTTTGTCGAAGGGCTGCGCATAACAACTTCGATGAATTTTGGCTTTCTAAACTCGAAAACGTTATTTTTTGAATAATTTAAAAAATACCAACATTCCAATATTCGCAAAAGGTAGCTTTAATAATTGAGTCATAATTGTTTCATACAATCGACACAAACTTTTTATGGATAAAATTAAAAAAAAAAATCTACTAAAATTCCGATTTTCGTCGATGGTAACGTTCATATTAGTACTCTCATTTTTGAAATATAAGCTTGAAACATATATATAGATTGGGTATAGCCTTCACACAAATGGGCCACCCAGATTACACTATTATCGCTCTAGTACCCACATCTTACATTGGATCTTGATAAAGTTTTGCAGATCATGTTATATTTCAACTAAGCATACCTACCTGATTTATATGCACCCACTTTTTAATGTAGCGCCCCTCCAGAACCAATATTTTACATCGGCAGTTTATCAAATTTTGCTGATCATGTTTATTTCAACAAAGAATACCTACTAATGAGATAAGAGCTTTTTTTTGTAAATGGCCCCTCACATGTCCGTGTAACATAATGCAAAAATGTTCATCAATTTTGCCATACGCGTTAAATTTGACTGAAGACTGACTGTATAATTACATCGTCTTCTCTATTCTAAAACACCTGAGTGCAGTAAACTACCAGGTATAGACGCAGGGAGGATATAATATAGTCGGGCCCGTCCGACCTTAGCCTTTTCTTACTTGTTATGAATTGATTTTGTATATTTATTCCTAATTTATTTTATTCATTTATTTATTTACATTTATTCCTAAACATGTACTGTATACAAATATCGATTATTACTTTACGTCAAATAATTTATATATATTATAAAAAATTTATATTTATTATTAAAAATAAAATATATTTATTTATTATAATAATTTATATTTATAATTAAACAATATTTTAAAATTACCACTTCCATTTCATTTTCACAGTTGAAATATTGTTGGCGTACTATACGCAGGAAAATATAAACATCTACTACCTCACAATATTTTTGTAAGGCATATTTTCCTTTTCGAAGAATTTAAAAATGTTTGACAAAATTTTATTTCATTTGCATTTAATTTTTCAAAGAAAATTCGAACAAGGAAGCCATTAAAGGTAGTTATGCTATAATACATATGATCTACTAAAAAGAATATGTAGAACTGTATAAAATAAATAATATAATATTTAAAAAATTAAATATATTTCTTCGAAAGATTTCATTATTTTTTATTTCAAGTCAACCTTCATTTCTGTTACTGCGTTCACATATGCATACAAAATCCACTTTTTTTTATTTTAAAACCTTTTGATAAGGAGATTGATTGATATGATTTTGGGTATATATCCGAACGTATAAATTATAAATCAATCAATTCAAAAAACAAATGCCAATTGAGCTGAATTGTTTAATTTTAAATAATATTTCTTTAATGATAGTTGAAAAAGTATAGTAAAGGGTGATTTTTTAAAAGCTTTAGGTAAGTTTTTCAAAAAAAAGAAAAAAACACATAAAATTCAAAAAAATTAAATTTTTATTTGAATCGATAGTACGGTCCACATAATAGTTTGAAGATTATTTCATGGAAATGTTGACCTTGACTGCGCCTCAAATGGTCCATCCGCTTAGTCCAATTTTGGCATACTCTTTCCAACATTTCGGCCGGTATCTCACGATTAAATGCTTCGATGTTGTCTTCCAATACGTCAATTGAAACGGGCTTGTCTGTATAGACATGAACTTTAACATAGCCCCACAAAAAATAGTCTAAAGGCGTTAAATCGCACGATCTAGGCGGCCAATTGACCGGTACCGAACGTGAAATAAAATGTTCACCGAACTCGCCTCTCAATAAGTCCATTGTTGCGCGTGCTGTGTGGCATGTGGCACCGTCTTGTTGAAATCACAAGTCAAGCTCTTGCATTTTGGGCAAAAAAGTTGGTTATCATTTCACGGTTTTTTTTTTTTTTTTTTTTTTTTTTTTCTTGATTGTTTATTAATTTCCAACAATGATAATTATATACTACAATAAACAATAGTTAACATATTACTAATACATATATACAACGCCCCTTAAAGAGTACTCTAGTATAGTCTTATATAAATAAACATTTTCTTATAACTATATATTTAGTAAATATTCGAGAGGATTTTGGTATTTTTTAATTATTTTATAATGAAAAGGTAGGAAAAAACATTATATAAGTATACTTTTTGGTTATGATAAAAATTTGTGGTCAGTTGGTAAGAAAATTAAAAGAAAAGAACACATTTGTGTTAAGTAAGCCACCAAAATTTGGTGGAATTTAATTTAGCAATATTGATTACATCTTTTTGTGGTACACTGGTATCAAACCTTAGATTAATTCCATCGTTTGCATTGACATCTATTGCCTTTATATTTGCCCGTCTGTAATAGTGATAAATTACTGGAATTCCATTATCTTTCTGGATAGATTTCTTACTATCTAGGTATAAGAAAGCTTCTGGTGGGACATAACCTTTCTGTATGGTATTTATTATGTACGCTTTGTCTGTGTAATAAGGTGCCATTATTAAGTTGAATTCCGAGCATTGCGTGCATCTTGCAATGTGGTTTCGGATTAAGTGTATGATGCAGTTGTCTATTCTGCTAATGTTAGCTGAATTATACAGCTTTAGATTTGATACAAATTTTGTGTAGTTGCTTTGTGGCGATCTGTATATAGATGTACATGCTCTTAGGCATTTTCTCTCGAAAACACGAATCCTTTCCATATAAGAAGGTGAGATGTTGAACCAAATGGGACATCCATAAGTTATTATTGGCCTAATTAGACATTGGTACATAATAACTTTAATATCTGGTTTTAAGTATTTGGAATAAAATAACGATTTGTAAGCGAAAAAAGCCTTTCTAGCTTTTTCTAATGTGTTAACAACGTGGCCATTATAATATAAAAATTTATCTAAGTGGATCCCTAGATATTTCACTGTGCCTTTGATTGGAATCGCGGCATTGGTTAAATTTGACTTTATCCCAAAAGATTTCCAATTTTTCCTGATGTTATAATTACACCTATCTACTGGCGGTCGGAACAAAATAGTTTCACACTTTTGTGTGTTGATTTTCATGTGCCAATTTTTAGCATACGTTTCTACTATATCAAAGGCTGTTTGGAGGCCTTGGTTAATATTCTCAATTGAATCACCAGGGTGATATATTATAATATCATCTGCAAATGATATTATATTGTTTATTTTGTCAAGGAGATCAAATATGTATAGATTAAAAAGAATTGGTGCATTAACTGTGCCTTGCTGCAGTCCGTTAACCATTTTGAAAATTTTGCTGCTTTTCTTATTTTGATGAACACGAAAGCGCTTGTTGTTTATCATATTATATACTAATATTATAAGATGCAAGGGAAATTTATGGTTGATCAGTTTGTAAACGAGTCCTGGGATCCATATGCTATCAAAAGCCTTTTCCATGTCAATTAAGCACGCACCGGTGCATAATTTCCTATTCCAGTTCCAATTTATATCAGAAACCAGGATGTTTATAGCATTTATAGTTGAGTGTTTATGTTTAAATCCGAATTGTTTTTCATTTATCAGCCTTTTATCTGTACAATATGTATTAAGTATGTTATTAACACATATTTCAAAAATTTTGCATATATTAGGCAGTAAACTTATAGGACGTAGATTCTTTGGATTAGAAGTATCTTTATCCTTTTTTGGTATTACTACGACTTTTGCTATTTTCCAATCTTCAGGGAAGTACGAATTATTAATCATATTATTGAAAATTGTACAATAATTCGATATTATTATTTCGGGTAAATGTTTTAGTATTATATTCGGTATATTGTCTAAACCTGATGATAATTTGTTTCTCAGCTTTTTAAATATGTAATTCAATGTATGCCGAGTGACGAAAATTTTTCCAGTCTGTTCCTCGTTCATATCATTGGCTCTCTTTGCTTCCGAAAAGTTAGTAATAGTCGTTCGGTTATTTTCAAATAATATTTTCTTTTCCAAAAATATATTAAAATGTTGATTGACTTGGATATGTGAATTATTGTCATAATCAATCTCTTTATAAGAATGAATTGACTCAAAGAAAGCACCAATTGTGTTTGCAATATGATTTTGGACATCATGGATAATGAAATTTTGTTCTGAATCCTTATCTGTGTCTTGGCTATTTAACTCAGCATTTTGTATTAGATATTCTGAGGTATGGGGAATTTTCAGGCAATCTATGTTCATGCTTTTGACTTTTCTAAAGTTAGTATTTATTTTTTGAAACATGTCTGCAGTGTTTTTTGTAATGATCTTTGTTAATCTGTGTTCGATATTCTTGTTGAGTGTTAACGTAATATTCTCGTTTATAAGTTTTCTTATCCTTTTTAAGTTTGCTTTTAGAGTAATTAGATTAGGTTCAGTGAGAGTAATTTCCATTCTGTTATGCTTTTTAATTAAGGTTAATATTTTGCTTTTTCTTGAATACAATTTTTCTATAATTTGATTTGTTATCTTCGAATATGTATTCGATTTAAACTTAGGTACCACGTCTTCTATTGTATTTTTAATCATTGTGTTAATTTCGTTTAGATGATGGTCTATTTCTGTGTTACTTAGATTGCGTTCGTTTGGGACAGAATGGCTATGACAAAGGATTTTGTCGTTGAATTTCTTCCAGTCTGTTGCTTTGTAATTATATTTTAAGTCTGGAGTTCTTTTAATGAATTCAAATGTTTGTCTTTCGTTTTTCATGGTAGCTAATATTTCCAATGCGTTGTGATCACTGTCGTAGTCTAGTGTTTTGATACAATTTAGTGTGCTGTTTTCTGACTGTATATTAATTCTACTGTCTGCTATACAGATATCAAGGAATGACTGTGATCTTGGAAATGAGGGTATTGAGGAAGCATATAATTTGCACCTGAAATGTATTTCGTTTTCTGCTATCCAGTTCTTAAGAAAAGTTCCCTTCGGGTTTTCATCTTTATTACCCCACTCTTTGCGTTTACAATTCAAATCCCCCGCTAGTATATAATAATTATTGATATTTTGAATATTCATTGATTCAAAAAGTCTAGGCAATTCTGTTTTAATATGGGTATCATTGTTTCCTGAAGGGTAATATGCTGCTATAATGTACAAATAATTGTCAGAAAACATTGGGATTTTTATAATGCTAGTTTCCAGAACGCTAAATGATTTTATCATATTATTTGTAAATTCTTCGTATTTTATATCATGTCTTATTAGAATTGCAGTCCCTCCGCCTCCCTTTGATCCAGGTCTATCTCGTCTGATAATATTGTATCCATCAAAATTAACTTTATAGTTATTGTTTAGTTTGGTTTCGTTCAAAAGAACTATGTCTGGATTATGTGTTTTAATGAACTTAGCAAGAGTTATTCTTCTACTTATATATCTTATTGAATTAACATTAATTTCTATAATTTTTAAATTTTTATATATATTCTGTGTTGTGCTACTTAATGTCATTATATGTCTATCATTGAGAAGATTGTGTCAATACGAGATGTTTGTATTTGTAACTGTTTTTGTAAATTTATAAATTGGTTTGTGAGATTAACCATCATATTTTTAAGCTCTTGAAAAAATGCGTTATTGGAATTAGTATCGGGTCCTAAAGGTACATTATTTTCCTTCACTGTTTGGGCAAAACTATTTCCTTGGCTTGAGTAATAGTTCGTGGGATTTGTCCTGTTTTCTGTCAATTGCTTCTTCTTTTGATGGAGTTTTTGCTGTAGCTTTTTGTACACTTCACAACCTTTATATGAAGCTGGATGTCCATATTTCTTGCAAACTACACAGAATAGTTCCTCCTTTGCGACTTCAGTTACCGTACATTTTCCTTTATCATGGTTAATGTTACATTTCACACATTTTGGTGGTAGGAAGCAGTTTGCTGCACTGTGGAAGTATCCCTGGCAGTTCCTGCATTGGCTTATTTCTGGTGTTCTCAGTTGTTCCCATTTGATACATCTATGTTGCAGTCCAGTGATTGTCTTAAGTTTGTTGATATTGCTATCCGGGCTTATTTGAACCATATAAATAGGAAGTTTGTAATTTTTATCAATAGAATTTTTGGTAGTAAATTGAGTTATTTTCAAAAATTTCAGATCATCACTTTCATTTTTGCACAATTCTTCAAAAATTATGTTCACGTCCATGTCTGGGTCTAAACCCTTTAGTAGATAAGTCTTGTTTTTTATACCCTTGGGTGTAAAGGTATAGAATTTTGTTTTTGTTTTTTCAAGGTAAGCTCTTACTCTAGTAAAGTCATTCAATGACTCCAAAAGTAACGATTTCTTAAATTTATATTGTTTTATTTTAAATTCCTGTATTTTTAAACCATTTTTAAGGAAATCCACTAATTGGTTTGTTTCAATATCGTATATATTAATTGGGGGTATCTTTTGTTTTTTAATTAATTCGTTATTGTCAGTAGTATTTACTGGGTTTTGTTTTGTTATTACTTTTTTTTGGTCTGATTTGTTTGTCTCATTTGTATTTTCACATTTGTTTTTACGTTCTTGCACGTGTTTTTCAAATTTGCGAAGGCATTGTTTATCACAAATCATTTCACGGTAGCGCTCACCGTTCACAGTTACGTTACGATTCGCATCATCTTTGAAGAGGTACGGTCCAATGATGCCACCAGCCCATAAACCGCACCAAACTGTGACTTACAATGCTTCTGGCTGATATTCACACCAAAATCGACAATTCTGCCTATTTACGTACTCATTGAGCCAAAAATGAGCTTCGTCGCTGAACACAATTTTTCGGTAAAAAAGTGGATCTTCGCGCGCGATGAGCACGCATTTTGATAATAAAATTCGTTCGTTTGTAAGACGATTCATGGTTATATTATAGACCAAACTGAAGACGTTTGGCAGTGAAACAAAACACGAAACGTGCGTCAGCTGTTTAAACCAGTGTTGCCAAAAAGATAATAGCTAAATAATCACCCTATAAATACATAGAAGAAGGCAGCAACGATGGCTGCAGATGTTGTGAATGTGATTATCACGTAGATATAGTGATATCCAAGAAAATTTAGAAATATATATATATATATTTTTTTTCAAAAATCAATTTTTGTTGATACGATAAAACCCCATAAAAATCGGCAAAAATATTTTGTTTTAAATAGCTAACATTCGAATAGAGAAACCAAAGTCTATAGGTAAATGGTGTTTGAATAAATGTGGAATTTGTACACTCTTTGTAGATGTAAGAGAAATTTAAAAAATCGGCCCATATTTCTATGTTAAATTAAAACCTATGTAACTTCCATACGGATGTGCAGAATCACCTATATGATATGTTTTTATAATCACTTTAGATGTGCCAAATATGGTGGCTTTCCTTCCCAATACCATCCACACAAATTACCCTAAACTACGTAAAATTAAAGCTGTTATAACATCTATAAAAATTATCGAAATACTGTGAAATTTGATATTTGGCAATGATTTTATTAAGGCTACATTCGGTTGTAATATGAGAGATATTGCCACACAAAGTGGCATTAACTTTAGTTACAATAAATCCAATGTAACAACCATACGGGTAGTCAAAATCAATTGGAATTTGATAGTTGAAAATGTTTTTTAACCACATAAATAATATTTACGCTTTAGCCATGCCTCTTCATGTACCTTCCACATAGATGTCTCTATCCTAGGTAATATTAAATCCTTCATAACTACGATACTGGTGCATGGCATCCACTATGAATTGATATTTGATCATGTTTTTACAAGTGTTATTTATAAAACAAAACTGGGAAACTGGGACCTTCCACACAAATTATACTGTCCTACGTAAAATTTAATTTCCTATAACTTCCGTATATACGTTCTCTGAAAGTGAGGATATATATAAGTCGGTTTAGTCGACTGAAGCTTACTTACTTGTTTGAGTGAAATTTATCCAATAAAAATTTTTCAATATCGTTTTTGAGTTTAGAAAGTCACTATAATTTAGAAAATGATACCTAGCACTTCGGCTTTTTGGCAACACTGGTTTAAACAGCTGACGCACGTTTCGTGGTTTGTTTCACTGTCAAACATCTTCAGTTTGGTCTATAATTTAACCATGAATCGTCTTACAAACGAACAACGCTTGCAAATTATTGAATTTTATTATCAAAATGCGTGCTCTGTTAAGAAAGTTCATCGCGCGCTTCCATTTTATGGTCAGTTTAATCGACCCACTGAAGCGGCTATTCGGGCTACTGTGACTAAATTTCGCACCAAATTTACATTGTTGGACATTAAACCACCAACACGCTTACGTAGAGTGCGAACTGAAGAAAATATCGCAGCTGTATCGGCCAGTGTTAATGATGACCATCAATTATCGATTCGTCGCAATTGGGCCTCTGTTACTCAAAAACGTGGAAATGCCAAAATTGGAATAAGCGGATGGACCATTTGAGGCGCAGTCAAGATCAACATTTGCATGAAATAATCTTCAAACATTAAATTATATGGACCGTACTACCGATTCAAATAAAGATTTCATGCTTTTTTATTAATTTTATGTGTTTTTTTTTTTTTTTGAAAAACTTTCCTATAGCTTTTAAAAAAACACCCTTTACATCATCGGTTTATTTATCGATTTTCTTCAAAAATAATGTATCTTCTTTTTAATAAAAAATTAAGAATGTTCGTATGGTCTGCATTCCGTCTAGACATCTATTAAAACGGCCAAAGACTTTACGTTACAAGTTTGCAGTTGTCTATCTTATAGAAAATAATGTAAATGTAAAATATAACATAGTCGTGACCGACTCTTAAGAAATATTATTCTGTGAATTTTTACAGTCTCAATTGACACACCAAAAGAATCTTTGCATTTATTGATATTAAGAGAAGCACAGTGAGGTATGTCTGTCAGGAAGATAAGAGAACAATGGTAGCGCGTCTATTATTCACACTCTAAACTAGAGCTAAACTTCCTATAAAAATGTGCTTATTTTTATTTGTGTTTGTTTTCAACTAAAAGAGAATAAAAGCTATTTCTTTTAAACCGACTCCTACATTTAATGGCAGATTTGGCTTCGACGTTATAAGACAGCCTATACGGGAACTTTCAGTTAACGTTGAAACTGAAACTTCACCTATAAATTGTCTTATAACGACAAAGCCCAATACTCTTATAATTGAAATATAGCCGTACATTTAAAGTATACGAACTGTAGTAATGTATGCTAAGTTTTGTGGAACACAACATACATTAAAACTTACAGTCCATCACCGTTATCGAGGAAAATAACTTTGCTGTTCAAAAATTCGTTCAAGTTCGTTAAGATAAGGGTCGTTTGTAACCAGTCGCTTCAAAAAGCTGTATTTTATAAAGGTTAAGTGTGTATAACAGTTTTGTAGTAAAAGCAAGTATGAAAATCAGACACTAGAGCTTTTGATGGACTTGCTAGTATTTAAGGATTATTTGACAATTCGTATAGTTAGATGACGCATCATCCCATTTATTATCTGTTATACGATATATAACACAATATAACACAATATGCAAAATGTGTTATATTTAAGTGGTGTTTCACATCAGTTATAACAATTAAATAACGGTGCCCCACAATACGCCATTTCAACAAGCTGAAGTTTATAAGTGTCATAAATACTTGTTTATTTATGTATAGCTTTTTCAAAGCTTTTAGGAAGCTCTTGATGATAACTGTTAAGATATAGGGGAAAATTTACCGGCATAAAGCTTTTTACATTATAAGGTTACATTTACTTTTGAATTGCATAACAAAGAAATTGTTTTCAATTTGTGTATCACAGTAAGTTCGCCTTAGGTGAAGCAGGAAAAATCGATGCTCTTCCATAAGAACGAGGTTGAATTTATACCAGCCGCCATCTTTAAGCATCCGAGTACATATGGCATAGAACGCCAAAATAATCAATTGTCCTCATATATAACTTTATACAGATTATTTAAATTATTAAAACGATGGAGTGAAACGGTTTTTCAATAATAACTTTCAACATGCTGCCGCCCTCTTCTGCCAAGAAACCGAATATGAGTTGGTGAATCTACTTGTAGAATCTCTTTGTACATTTTTTAATTGCCAAAGCCGTCATACTAAGCGACCGAAAGTTGTGTGAACTAAAGATGTCTAAATTAAATCTAATTGTCTTTGGCTCTGTCATATATTGTTGAAAGAATTTTGAGCTCTTGCAGTAAGTCCAAACACAATACAATCAAATAATATAGCATTCAATATAGACCACAAAAGATTATAAAACATTTTTCCAAAAGATGGAGACTCACTTAAATTCTCAGTTGTATGTATGCGAGTGAGACAGACAATTTGCTCTTTGTGAGGCGTACAAACAAACGACTGAGTATTTATGTCAACCTCAATCAACGTGAAAGCTTTATAAATATTCGTGGCGTTTATACTAAGTAGTATTGTTTTTGGTAATTCTATTTACAAAATATTCACTTTTAATAAATTAAAAAAAAAGAAATTTTTTTGCTGATATCTATTATACAAACTGTTCGTCACAATAATATAACTGAACACAAATTAGGTGTATTCTCAGCAGGTGCTATACGAGTGCGACGATTTGCTAACGTCACGTGCGGATACGTTTTATATTAATGTCTTAAAGACAATATAATTTAATATAGACATTGTAAGCCTGACTGCTAACAAAGACCTACAACCATAAAGACTGAGCATATGGGAAAATAAAAAATATGTACAATAGATGTCCTCATATTATTATTGGAAAATTGGAATATTCAGCCCACAAAGATGGTGAGATGGTGAACATTTCCAAGTTTTGTGCCATCTACATTTAATTTGTTCTCAAGTCATGCTCAGTCTTTATGCTTTTAGGTCTTTGCTGCTAACACAAGAACATGAAAACTCTCTGTATATGACGTTAGGAAACTGTCGCCCTCAAACGACTGAGAACTGAAATAAGTCCACTTCTTTTGCAAAATGTTGGTCTCCATCTTTTAAGAAAAGAGTGAGACTTAAATTCTCAGTCGTTTGCATATCAGTGTGACAATTTTCTAACGTCCTTTACGGAGAGCTTTCATATAACCGTCTTAACAGATAATCTCACTATGTCTGTAGTAAATTCTATAGTCTTTGTCTTTGGTCTATACTGCATTTTGTAGTCTTTGGACTATATTAAATTCAGTTTTCTTTGTTTGACGCATAAACAGCCTAAACCTTCCACTTCCATGTAGATGGAGCACCAACCCTTCAGAAAAATATTAAATATCATATAAGGCGAAAAGGTGTTATAGTATTTTGATATATATTTATGACAATAAACCAAAAAGATTATAAAATTTAAAATAGACAGCTCTCCGTAGATGGCGTCCACATCTTATGGAAAAACTTTTTGTAAATTTACATTAAATTGCATTGTCATTGCAATTATAGCTATCATGTAAAAACATTAATTAGAACATACTAGTTTGAATTTATTATTTCAATATATTATGTTAATATATTATACATTATTATTATTATTTCGAATTTATGAAAAAACAAAAAATTTTAAAGCTGAAAGATAACAAAACATTATTTGTTTTTATACCCTCCACCTCCAGGATGGGGGTATATTCACTTTGTCATTCCGTTTGTAACACCTTGAAATATTCATCGGAGACCCCATAAAGTATATATATTCTGGGTCGTGGTAAAATTCTAAGACGATATAGCCATGTCCGTCTGTCCGTCTGTCCGTCTGTCTGTTGAAAGCACGATAGCGGCCGAACGAAATGAGCTAGGAGGTTCAAATTTTTCCTAAATGTGTATTATGGCTGTAGATCGGTTGGGATTGAAAGTGGGCGAAATCGGCACAGAGGGAAAAAATTTTCCCTCACAAGGACTGAAAATACCCCTAATATTTAGAGTATTTCAGTCAGTTTTTTGAACATATTAGCTTGTATTTACTTGATATTTGCCATGCGCAATCCCTTTATAGCATAAAAGGGTACCATAGAGTGATTTTTATTTGTAGGGGGCGAAATGGGACAAAACGGGATAAAAATGGTACCTATCAAACGACAACAGATAGAAACACGAAATTTGGTGTGTACATTCCCCTAAAAGATTAGATACATAATATAAAAGTATTTTTTCTAAATTCGTACTTTTAAGGGGTTAAATGGGGATAGAGGGATAAAAATAGTACCAATCTAACGGATGCACCTAGAATAATGAAATTAGATATATACATTCCTCTGACTGCGTAGACACTTAAAATAAAAGAACTTTCCAAAATTCGTACTTTTTGGGGTTCAAATGGAAAAATGGGATAAAAATAGTACCAACCAAACGGCTGCACCTAGAATCATGAAATTCGGAGTATACATTCCTCTGATTGCGTAGACACGAAAAATAAAACGTTTTTTCCAAATTCGTACTTTCAAGGGATACAATGGCTACAGGGGACAAAAATAATACCAACTAAACGAATACAGCTAGAATGATGAATTTCAGTGTGTACATCCCTCTAATTGTGTAGATACGTAAAATAAAGATATTTTAGATAGTCGTACTCTTGAGGGCGCAAAATTGGAAAAAGGGGATAAAAATGGTACCAACAAAATGGCCGCTGATAGAATCATGGAATTCGGTGTATACATTCCTCTGACTGCATAGCAACGTACCATATTTGTTTTCCAAGTTCGTACTTTATTTTGATGCTTTTATGACAAAAAATGGTAGAATCATGAAGTTGTCTTATACTGCGTACGTGAGAGATAAGGTATTTTCAAATTTTATACTTTTGAAATTAAAATAGGATGGAAATACAACCAACCAAACGACTGTAGCTGAAAGTATACTCTCTATCCCCAATATTTAGGGTATTTATGATTGCTCCCTTATATTTACTTTATGAATTGAAGTATTATATCCATTATATATAGTATACTAATATTGGTAGCCTTGGCTTATTAATTAAATTTCTTATTTTCATACAGTTAAAATTTGTTGCGGACATTCCTCTTGTAGCTTGGAAGCACCACAAAGAAAATAAAAGTTTTACCGTGTGTGTACATCCCTCTAATTGCATAGACACGTAAAATAGAGGGATTTTCGCAATTCGTACTTTAAGGGATATAATTAAAAAGAGGGATGAAAATGGAACCTACCAAACCGCTGAAGTTGAAATCATGAAATTCGGTGTATACATTCTGACTATGAAGACTCGAAAAAGGTTTTTCGAAATTTGTATCTGAAAATGCTTCTTTCTAATGGATGGCGACTGACAATCGCCTATTTTTAGGCATTTTCACTTTCACAAATACAGCATTTTATTTATATATAGTAGTCGATTTTAAACAGTGCACATAAGTATACATTATAGTTTGAAATAGTAAACAAATATAGTAATGTGCATAAACATATCATAATTTCCGTAATATGGTTCTGTACTTCTATGTCGACATCCTTTAATCTGCTGGCAATACTGTAGAATGCACTCCGTGGTGGAGGGTATATAAGATTCGGTCCGGCCGAACTTAACGTATTCTTACTTGTTTTTTTTTCATATGTTCTCACATATCGATCATTCCATGTCTAACCGAACATTTTTTATCACCATTTCCGATTTCGTTGAAACTTTGTACGATAACTAAACTTTATAAAATATTTGATTCGTAGAAGACGAAAAAAGCGAAAATTTTTTTCAAAATATATGACCAATTGAAAATTGCGAAAATCAAGAAAAACATGCCGAGGTATGAACATTGGAAATGGTGTAGTGAGAAAATGCGTAGGCACAATTCAAAGAATGATGGCTTATTTTAAAGGTAATTACAAGTACTTTTCGCCGACGTTCTTGACTTTTAACTGCTACTGACACAAATTTTGTGTATTTCAGATTTTTCTTCTTCTTTTGTATTTTTCACTATGAAAACACCAACCTAAAAATTCAGAAAAATATAGGCATATTCCCTGATAGATTCTAAACAAACCCTGAAAATTTCAGCTTGGAGAAATAATAGGTTCTATTTTTAAAAACATTTACTAAATGTAGTCGCCTGCAAAAAGTATTTTCTGAACGATTGTTCATAAAATAACATACATAAACACGTAGTTTGTGTATGCTTATCTACCCAGCGGCGGAATTTACGAAGCCTTCCAAATTTTAGGCATGTGAAACCATTGCAGGAAATTATTGTAGGCATGCTACTATCAGGCGTGTTATAAATCCTTGTCGTTGCTTTATTTTTATACCCTACACCACTTCGTGGTCTAGGGTATTATTTATCTAATTTTTACTTCTTTTAATAAGGCCTGTTATATGCCCTTTTAAAAGAAGGCGCATAGATTTATGTCTCGTTCCTCTTCGCTTATTTTTAGAAGGTCTATTAAAGGCCTTGCAAATGGAAAGCAAGGGGAAGGTGTTTCCAGTATCTCTCTCACATTCATGTTCCCTTTTTTTGAGAAGGCCTGTTGTAAGCCTATAGAAGCTATGGGGAAAGTGTAGACATTCCACTTCGCTTCTCTTTAGAAGGTCTGTAGAAGGTGTATCATGTTTTGATATATCGTCTGTGTGCTGCAAAAATGTATCCCGTTATAAAAACTCGAACGTAGAAACTGGATTGCCACAAAGAGATGGTCCGTCAATCATAAGTTTACGTTTTGGTGTATACAGCATAGGCAAATGGAATGAGTTCCTGTAGATCCCGGTGGAATACAGTACAGCAATTCCGCGAACTTAGAGAATTATATTTTCTCCTCTGGGTGTTTTTCTTTGAATAATACATGGACTTCCATTTCCAATTTCAACACAGTCTTTTTTCTCTAAGTTCGGGAAATTGCGACCGAAATACTGTATTCTACCGGGAGCTAAATAATGAAAATATATCACATACTTTTTGTTCACACCAGTGTTTTTACTTATTCAAGACATCAATAAAACTATTGTGTTATTTCATGAAGAATCGTTCAGAAAATACTTTTTGCAGGCGACTAGATTTAAAGGGTGATTTTTTAAGAGCTTGATAACTTTTTAAAAAAAAAAACGCATAAAATTTGCAAAATCTCATCGGTTCTTTATTTGAAACGTTAGATTGGTCCATGACATTTACTTTTTGAAGATAATTTCTTTTAAATGTTGACCGCGGCTGCGTCTTAGGTGGTCCATCCGCTTAGTCCAATTTTGGCATTTCCACGTTTTTGAGTAACAGAGACCCAATTGGTGCGAACGGCGACGAATCGAAAATTGGTGGTCATCATTAACACTGGCCGATACAGCTGCGATATTTTCTTCAGTTCGCACTCTACGTAAGCGTGTTGGTGGTTTAATGTCCAACAATGTAAATTTGGTGCGAAATTTAGTCACAATAGCCCGAATAGCCGCTTCAGTGGGTCGATTAAACTGACCATAAAATGGAAGCGCGCAATGAACTTTCTTAACAGAGCACGCATTTTGATAATAAAATTCAATAATTTGCAAGCGTTGTTCGTTTGTAAGACGATTCATGATGAAATGTCAAAGCATACTGAGCATCTTTCTCTTTGACACCATGTCTGAAATCCCACGTGATCTGTCAAATACTAATGCATGAAAATCCTAACCTCAAAAAAATCACTCTTTAGTAAATGTTTCTTTTTAATACAACCCGTTATTTCTCCAAGCTGAAATTTTCAGGGTTTGTTTAGAATCGATCAGGGATATTTGGATATGCCTATATTTCTTCTGAATTTTTAGGTTGGTGTTTTCATAGTGAACTAGTAAATCAAAAAAATTCTTTTTTCAAATCCATGCTTTATGCAAGCAGAATTCTATTGGGCCTAGAAATTCTTTTTTAGTTATCTTTTGTAGAAGGAAAAATTACAACATACACACCAAACCGACGTACCAAATTTTGTTCAAATACCGTTATCAGGAGCAGAAATAATAGATTTTTAATTTGTGGTTTGTATGGGAGGTACCACGCCCCTTTGTACAATCCCGCCCATATTTGCAGCAGCACTTACAACATACACACCAAACCGACGTACCAAATTTTGTTTAAATACCGTTATCAGGAGCAGAAATAACAGATTTTTAATTTGTGGTTTGTATGGGAGGTACCACGCCCCTTTGACCAATTGGTCAAATTTTTCCATTTCCTTGTATTGTCATCGAAAATGATTAAGTGTGCAAAATTTGAGCAAAATTGGTTGAGAAAAAAGCTTTCAAAAATTGATTTCAAATTTTGTGGCACACAAACATTTATAGAAAGTAACCTTATATAAGGCATGGAAAAATACAAAAGAAGAAGAAAAATCAGATATACACAAAATTGTTGTCAGTAGAGGTCAATGGACAAGAACACCGGCGAAAAGTACTTGTAATTACCTTTAAAATAAGCCATCATTCTTTGAATTGTGCCCACGCGTTTTCTCACTACACCATTTTCAATGTTCATACCTTGGCACGTTTTTCTTGATTTTTCTAATTTTCAAATGGTCCTATCTTTTGAAAAAAAAAAGTTCGTTTTTTTTTTACAAAAATACGTGTAAATAATATTTCTAACAGTAGAATATGTCTGGGTAAATCGTTAAAATCGGAGTCGTGGTCGTTTTTTTTTACGAAAATCGTTCGGTTTGATATGGAATGAACGATATGTAGATAGCTTACAAATTTAGTACTATTGATTAAACAATTAGCAGATTTTTTTGTGTAAAATTATTGCGCTCTGAAATGAAAAATTTAGAAACGGTTTCCAAATTGTATACTTTTATACAGAGCAACAAGTTCTGACAAATCAGTATAACAGTTCGGTTTGAAATGTTGTAGGCTGTAGTTTAGCGGCGCAAAGGTATAGAAGTTCGTAGAACAGCACGAAGAAGTAATTACGTCCAAATCATTTTTAGTGTCCTTAAAAAGGTGTAGGTGGCGCCCAGCCAAAAACTCTACAATTTATTTATTTAATAGAAATTATTATTTAATATACGGACTGGAAAAATAAGAACATGCTAGTGTGCAAAATGTCAAACATTTTTTTTTGATAAACTAAGATTTATTGTTGTTTCTATACAGGTACTAAATTTATGGGAAATATTTTCGCATATGTCCCCGAAAAAACTTATGATATTAAACATATTCGAGAGTGTATTGTAATGTAGTAGTGGCACTTAGGAAATACAGAATATGTCAGACATAGTGCAAGTTACTATGTCGAGGTAGTGACTAAATAATTAGTTTTTTCTTTTAATCGTAGAGACCAAAAAAGCCTGGAAGTCATCATTAGTTCGAAATAATATTCTAGTATCTCACCAAAGTTTTATAGCTTAACATGGCATTGAAGTCAATGTAGATGGCGCACAAGCTAAATTCTTGAAACATGCCTGCTTTTATTCATTTCTACAAAAGTCCAGAACTGAAGCAAAATCCTTGAAACAATGTATATTTTTCTTGCTTAATCTCTAGGGACCAACAAAACTGTTATACAATTTAGTATCGTTTGATAAAAACTTTATAACATTCGTTCGAAATCCTGGAAGACACAGTACTAACAAATAATTTTCTAGTATCCCACCAAAGCTTTATAGCTTAACATGACAATGTTAATGTAGATGTCGCATATGCAATATCCTTAAAACAAACATGATTTATTCTCATTTATATAAATTCCTGAACTAAAGCTCCAGAGACACAAATAATACATATTTCACAAACCTTTATAGCATAACATGGCAATGAAGTCAATGTAGATGGCACACAGGTTAAATCCTCGAACAAACTTGATTCATTTTCATTTATATAAAGTCCAGAACTAAAGCTCAAGAGACATGAATAATATTTATTGCACAACCAGTGTTCAGTAAGTTTTTATGGCAACAAAAATGTATGAAACGGTTAACTTACGATATCTCTATGATTGTCAAATACTTTGGGGTTATTCTCTATAAGTACTTAGATATTCTCTTTTAAAAGCTCTTTTATTACTTTGAAAACATCGAATGCTAGCATGTGGAGACTTTTGGAATCAACAACATTTCTTACCAACATTGATAATGAACATGTTATTGTTATGCTAACATAACAGCACTGCAGAGATAACATTTTATATATTTTACATATGGCTGTAACTATACAAATGCTACGAGTGTTAATTTTTCCAGAACTTCTTATCCGCTCGACATTGATTTTAAGTAACATAACAGCATTTGATGTTATCTTTAACATCTTGTTTAACATTTTATAAATTCGCATATTCTTGTAAGTATGTTGGTATATGCTACGAGTGTTAACTTTTACAGAAATTTTATTTTATCTGGGTTGGAGTTGTGAAACACATAATTTTTATTAATATTTTAATATTTTTTTAATATCTCAAAAAATTAAAATTTCCCTCTGTAATGGATTTTAAAGAGATTAATTTTTATTTTTAAAATATATATTCATATTTACCTTCTACATCATATTCAAATACTAATTTATCTAGCCCATGTAATCAATGTAAATTGGAATTATTTATTTGTCGCTCTCTTCGAAAATATTGCAATCACACATATTTTCCAACTAATTACTGCCAAAGCCTAATTAATATGCTTCATTGCACGTTTATTTTTGTGATTATGTTTTGGGTTATGGAAACAATTTTTTGTACGTGCGACAAAAGTTTGCAGACTCGGCGCTTTTTTATTTGTAATATATTGTCCAAAAAACAACAATATTATGTGTATTTGTTCAATTGGCTTTAGCTGCAAATTAAATGTAAATGGCGTGAGAGGTGGTGATGCTTTCGGTTGTTGTATACAAAAAGTTTGAAAATAACATTTGATACAAACGAATCTTTTCATGGGGCAACTATATTCATTGCCAGTTTCAAATTAATTGTAAATGATATAACAGATGGTGATGTTAACGGCATGTTGTTTTGCTTTAGCATGCAAGAATGTTTCGATATCGTCTGAAGTACTTTTTAGTGAGACAAATGTGACCCTATGGCAGTTCGTGACAGGCCACTTTTTAACAAAAAAAGTGCATATATTTCATATATTGAGTATTTTGTTCTTTCAAAAAATGTATATGTAATTAATTTGATATTTAATAGTCTGTAATTTAAATTAAAAATAAGTATGTCGTACAATAGTATATTAGGTGTTAATTTTCATTTTTTTAATTTGACATATCTCCAAAAAAATACTATAAAATAGTAAAACTTCAATTTTCATCATGACTCAATATTGAAAGTATATGCAAGGTCTGTGTTTCTTTATTTCTTTTCAGTGTTCATTGATGCGAAAAAGGCGAACAAAATGTTCTATCGCCGTAAAATGAAAAACTTTTTAATTTTTTAGCTTAATTTTTACGAAAGTGAGAGCCTTTTCATGGGAATCATAATGAACCAATTTAGATGGCCCCGTGTGAACTCACTTACCATCTAACCTAGAGTGTGTTTTTTACACACAACTTTTTTTGCCGGAATACTGGTGTTTATTCTACATGTGATCCTCAAAAAGGTTAAAATATTCCATATGGTGGGCAGTACAATTTCTAAGAAAAATCAGTCCATCTATCTATTTAGCTGTCTGATATGATATTTATTAATAAAAATTGTCGACATTTTGACGAGTTACATTACCAAATATATTTCTATTTGAAATATGTTGGAAATTTTCTATTTTCGTAAAGAGAGGTATGAATAATTTCAAATGAATCAAATTTAAAATTCATATATTTTCAGTCGTTTTTGTTCAAATCAGTCGCAGATTTGTTTTTCTTTATAGAACACCATCATTTTGTTGTAGCGACGCCTGAAGATTTATCTTAATAATCAAGTAATGTTGATAGAAGACATATAGTAAATTAACATTCCAGTGGAAATAAATATCATATATGGGCATCTCCCAGTGGCCCGGACGCGAGTTTCGCACGCATTAAACTACACCAAAAACAAGAAAGAAACTGAAAAACTCTATCAGCCTTTTTAGTGTTCTAAAGCGCTACTACTACATTTTAAAATATATATCCTCAGGATTTAATACAAATTAGAACAAAAATTATAAACAATTTTACATCGAAACGGACGCGACAAAAAACAGAAGTACTTTTGATGATCTTATAGAAATATACAAAGTTCCGCGATTTTTTGAGAGATTTGTTTTTTCTTATATACATGTAAATGAAGGTCGGAGGATATATTTTGGTCGTAGATTTATGAAATATGAGAATTATTTCTTTGATTTTTAATCAGGTACGGCAGAAATACGGACGAGACAAAACGGACGGGACAAAATTTACCACTCGTATTAAAAAAGACCAGTAAGGAAAGGCTAAAGTCGGGCGGGGCCGACTCTATGATACACTCCACTTTCAATCCGAATACAATTCAATTCAGTGAAAAAGTGAAAACGGGAAGGTTTTTTCTATCCTGTAAATGTGTGTGTTTGACAAAAAATTTTATATCGGAAAGGACATTTGTATGAGAATTTATTGAAACCTGGAACGAAATAGGTGAAAAATAAAATATATGGTTTGGCCAAAATCGGTTAAACTTATGGGAGCAACATTTGAATTTGGGCTATATTTAAATCTGAACCGATCTTACCCACTTTCACCATAGTTTTGTTTAGTTAGATTATAAGATGTTGTGCAAAATTTAAAGAAAATCGAGCACAATATGTGGCTTTTAAAGCGGCAAAGGTCAAATCGGGAGCGACATTTGTTTGGGGCTATATCTAAATCTGAACCGATCTTACCCAATTTCTGCATAGTGTTTCTAGTTGGATTATAAGATGTTGTCCCAAATTTAAAGAAAATCGGGTACAATATATGGTTTTTAGAGCGCAAAATTCAAATCGGGAGCGACATTTGTATGGGGCTTATATCTAAATCTGAACCGATCTAGCCCGCTTTAGCCACAGGTGTTTCTAGATAGATTATAAGATGTTGTGCCAAATTTAAAGAAAATCGATTAGAATATGTGGCATTTAAAGCGGAAAAAGTCAAATCGGCAGCGACATTTATATGGGGGCTATATCTAAATCTGAACCGATCTTACCCAATTTCTGCATAGGTGTTTGTAGTAAGATTATAAGATGTTGTGCCAAATTTAAAGAAAATCGAGTAAAATATGTGGTTTCTACAGAGGAAAATGTCAAATCGGGAACGACATTTGTATGGGGGCTATATCTAAATCTGAACCGATTTGACCTATTTTCACCATAGATGTTCTTAGTTTAAATATAAGATGTTTTGCCAAATCTGAAGACAATCTGATACAATATGTGGTTTCTAGAGCGGAAAAAGTCAAATCGGGAGCGAAATTTGTATGGGAGCTATATATAAATCTGAACCGATCTGACCGATATTCACCATGGGTGTTTTTAGTGGAAATATAAGATGTTTTACCAAATCTGAAGACAATCTGATACATTATGTGGTATCTAGAGCGGAAAAGTCAAATCGGGAGAGAAATTTGTATGGGATATATATATAAATCTGAACCGATCTAACACATTTTTACCACAGGTGTTTCTAGTTACAATATAAGATGTTTTGCCAATTTTAAAGAAAATCTGTTGTAATATGTGGTATCTAGAGTGAAAAGAGTCAAATCGGGAGTGAAATTCGTATGGGGGCTATATCTAAATCTGAACCGATTTTCTTCAAATTAAATAGCGTTCGTCCTTATCCCGAAAAACATCGTTGTGCAAAGTTTCATTTGGTTCTGTCTACAATTGCGACCTGTATCGTGATTACAAGAATAGATGGACGGACGGACGGACGGACGGACGGACGGACGGACAGACAGACGGACATTGCTAAATCGACTCAGAAAGTGATTCTAAGACGATCGGTATAATTAACAATGGGTCTATCTCGTTTCCTTTTGGGTGTTACAAACAAATGCACAAAGACATAATACTCTCGTGGAGTGTATAAAAAGTAATTTTCTTTATAACACTTCAACTTTTAATAAAAATAAAAGAGAACAAGTTAACTTCAAGTTCCATAATAAAACAAGTAGTCGAAATAAGGAGAAAATAATGTTAAAAGCTACTAATGTGGACTGATTTCATTTTTTTGGTAGAACTTTTTTGGGAGATGCCCCTATGTCTTTTAATGAAGGTTATTGGCTATAACGTAGCAGGTGAGCCAAAAAGTCACAACCGAAAAACATTCACTCTAGTCTCCATGAACAATTTACAAACACATTTTTTTATTGTTATTTAATATTTTGACAAATACTGATAGAACAGGAAAAATCTTTCGAAGAAAAATGGATCGATTTTTTCGAAATTATTTTCAATTTGTTGGTATTTTCAATAGATTGGAATTTATTATTTTACTAAATATTTCAATTACCTTTCCAACGTATGCAATATGACACAGCAGTAGTTCACATACAATCCCGCGTATTTTCACGTTTTAATTGTCAAATTTACACACATGATATTCATTGTTAATATTATATATTATCTTATAATCAAAATGGAATCCATGGTACCAAATGAAGCTATTGGTACGACACTACAACTTTTATTGCGTAATTTCATTCAAATCGAATGAAAAGTAATACAGATATCACTAAATAGATATCAAGTTTCGGATCCGTAACTTAGCAACTATGGGTCGCAGCACAAAAATTTAACTTTTCTTCTTAAAATTGAAAGATCTACGGAGCAAAACACAAAGCCAGACTTAACCTTTAAGTATTATATATTGAAGATATAATTATCAATATTATGTATTAAATTAATATTTCCAAAGTCAGGTAACAAAATATAAAATATTACTTTGTCCTCAACTTGTTAATATTCTTGGTTTTATCAAAAAGGGGCGTTTTACACATGAATAATTATTTTTCGATTATCCAAAATAAGGTTGATTGGAAATAGGGTTTGCATTTTCCCGTACTTTTTATTTTCCGGGAAACGGGAATTATTTTTTCAATTTCCCGGGATCCCGGGACAGCACGGGAAATCGTCTACCAAATCGTTTACCATGAGTTAAGCTTATTTTTTCCAATGAAACATTTAAAATAAATATATATTTCACAACGAACCTGTTACAGAATTCATATAATAAAGCGCTATTTGAGAACAATTCAAACATCTTTTCAAGTTTCAAAAATTATTAAAGATCTGATATTTCTTATTTCATTGGAAAATGTGGACGCGACGGAGAACGATCGTTCACATTAATAGTGAGTAGAGCAATGAAATATTTGTTATTTTTCCAGTCGCTTCGAAAACTTTAAATTCTTTATTTTTGGCGTTCGGATAAACGCCCAAAATCTATTTTTCCCGGATTTTAATTTTTTGCATATGGAAAATCCAGGAAAAATCCGAAAATGTGGATTTTGAGTCTACATCCAAACGCAGCTTAAAAATATTTTGTCATCCAACTGCAATATTTGACATACCTGACTAAAAGCTATGTGATCTAAATTTGTATACAAGATTTTCAATTTTATTGTAGAAATGATGGAAAAAATAAGCAAAGAAATATGTAAAATTTTCTACTGAATTCCTGGGGTTTCCCGTATGAATTTCCAGGGATACGCGAAATGAAAAATGTGAGAATTCCCGGGAATTTTCCCGCAGGAAATCCCGGGATGCAAACCCTAATTGGAAATGGGATATTGCCCTGGCTCAACACCATTTGTCGTCTATATTTTATAGAATGTAAATTTAATTACATATGATATTTATTACTTGGCTACGCACTATTATGATTTCTGGCTCATTTTATTTACTATTGAATTTATGATGAATACTTCAAAATTGTACAACTTGTCGATGAAAAGTAAGTCTTATCTGTTATTTTAGACGTACATCTACTAAATGATGCAATACTTTTATCGGAAAGAGCTATAATCGCATTCAAAGTTGTACAATAAATCTTCACGTGTAATTGTAGTACGTGTTAAAACATCCGTTTTCAATCGCCAAAATCTGGCCGTGTTAAAACGATAAAACAGTGCATTAGCAACATGTAATCAACAGCTGAACTGATAAACAAATTATGAGAAAAAGAAACCCACTTGTCAAAATTTGCTGGATTCATGCGCAATTTTTTTTTTGAGAACTTGAATTTGTGTATGCGGAATTCGCACCCATCCCGAACACATTGTATTTCGGGTTTTTCGGCTTCCTCCACTTCCAAAACTATCCTGCACTAACTATTAAAAGCGAGTGTATTTGATAGTTTGAACAAATATTTTTTGAGGCAAATATTTATTCAAATGTTTTCCCACATTGTTATTCGTCGCTATTTGAATAAACAAAGTGTGGCAAATAAATGTGCATAATGTGAACACAAAATCAACCCTGTGTTTGTTTAAAATTTTTTTATCTAATATGACAAAACCTATGTTGGTCAAATAATTGTCCAGTGTGATCGTAGCATTTTAGGTATTTTTTTTGTACCTCAAATTCGCAGCATTTTAATAGATGTGAACTAAAATTTGCGTAAAAAATTAATTTTAGTGAAAAGTGCAAAATCAATTACCGACGAATTTTTAGAAACAAAGTGGTGTTTTACTCCGTGCTAAACGTCATTTAAAAAAATTCGCCAAAAACTTAAGTGAAAAGTGGAGTCTGAACCAGAATCGGTGTCTAAGAATCCGAATCTGAGTCTCAGAAATTTGCTGGTGTCGCAATTGAAGTCGAAAAAAATGGTCTTTTCCGAATAAATATGTTTACACTATAAAGAATTAAAATTTAGCCGCTGGTATTAAAACACACGCCCGATTTAAGATCATAATTAGAAGTCGCATTTGTTGTCGTCTAAATGCATAAAATCCATTTTAAAATAGATCAATTAAATTGTAAATATATCATCTAATTATTTTCAAATGGTTTTGTTTATCAAATATAAATTTCAAATCAAGTAAATAAAGGCTAATGACGGGTGGGTCAAATCAATTAGAATCGAGCAATTTTTCCTCGACTTTTGAATTGGCACTTTTCATTTTCGTATCTCGCCGCAAATATTTTAAAATCCATTTCTTTTTCATCAAAATGAGCAAATGGCTTATAAACCAAAATAGCATTAACCCATCGATATGTCGATGTGTTGAGAATTTTTCTTTAAAAAAGAACACTCATTTCCATGCAATTTTAAATACTTCGAAACAAGCCAAAACCTGTGCAAACTATTTCCGTTCCATTGGAAAATCCCTCCGCACTCGTAGTGAACACTTTGGGGCTTACACCATCATGTCTCCAGCAATAATTTTTCTATTTGTCTTACGTTACCAAAAGCCTTCCCACCTCGTATTTGCTACAAGACCATATATTTGCAAAGGTTTTCATTTTCTTGTAATGCATTTTTTTTCGAAGAACTTTTGGCAACTTCTTCTTTAATATTTTGCCTAAACAACACCGAGTGTGTGTATGTGTCCCTCTTCCATACGAGAGAAAAGTCATTATAAAGATTTGAACAGACCAACCGAATCATTAATTTGTCTGGCTGTAGTTGGGTTGGTTGGAACTTGGGACTTAAAAATTCTCTCTTGCCAAAGTTTAATTGTTGTGGTAGTCCGGTCGTTGGACAGTTTGTGTGCAGGGCAGGGATAAAAAAGCAGCAAAAAAGTTCGAACCCAATCATACACGTACTTGCATATGTACCTTCCCGAGCTCAGAAGTTAAAATAAATTAAAAGTCTGCTTGTCATTGACGTCCTTTTCGTAAATGTCTCTGAGTATGTGTGTGTGGATATGTATGTGTGTGTGAGGGAGCGTCTGAAGAATGAAAGTGTCCGAATGTGCCAAAGTGTGAATATTCATTCACACGCGCTCTCACACATTCACAAGCAGACACATTGAAGTTTCCTTAATTTCTAAAGTGGCATAAGTCGTTTTAGTATAATGGCATGTATATTGAGGCGTATGAGTTATATTTGTTGAGGATAATATTACTCATACGCTCAGTTATCAGTCTGACTAAGAAGAAATCAGATAAAATTCATCTTTGGGCATTTTAAAATTTTAAATTTGAACTAACGATTAATTATTATTTTTATTTTCAGGATTATGTTCGACATTTGCAAAATGGGACGATATACGCTCGAACAAAATTGGGAAATATTAAAAACTTACTTGCAAAGTCGTGAGTCTTTAACGCCAACTGTAAGAAATTTACGTGCAAAGCTCATTTCCATCTCGGTGGCTATGTCAGTAAACAAAATTGCCGCATATCGTGTCCAGGCAACCCATAATGCATTCAAAACGAGTCACTGTTCGGTGTGGATTTTGGGCTGTACTGAAAAATTGGGTTGATTGGATGAGGTACTGTTCAGTCGTGGAAGTCAAATGACAAAGTTCAACCTTTCCAATAAAACCAGAAATTTGTAAAATATGTGAAACTTTCTTATTTCCAAAATATGACTTAGACCATTTTCCACATTAATTTCAACTCTCCGATCTATGATAATATAATCCCCAAAGTTTGAATTTAATTGCATGAAAGTATACTCATTTCTCCCCTCGCACACATAAGCACAGGCACATATAGTCTTACATCTGAAATTACATCTGTATACGTGTGATGCCAGAGTTTAACAGTGTTTACGTGTGTGTGTGTCCGTGTTTGTCAATTGCTTATGTGACCATATCTTAGTGGTTGTAACATCTCGAGCCAAATGAAATGTGGTTTAACTTGGCTGTGGAAAAATTAAAAATAAAAATCAACAACAGCAGCACCAGCAGCAAAACAACAACAGCATCACCATCACGGCATCATCATTAGACAAAGATTGCAAGAACAGAAATACGTACATCCTGGGGTAGTCCTTATTTATTTACCACTACAAAAACAAATTTTGAAAATAAGTTGTTTCATAGTAATTCCAAAAAACAAGCATCTGTATTAGTTCGTTGGCTAAGAAGCATATATCAGACTCGGAAAGAATCTCAAAACATACAATAACTTCCATATATTTGAAGTTTTAGTTTTTAGTTCATATAGTAGGAGGACTAAGAATTAAAAAATTTTTACTGCACTTAATGGGTTAAAAAATCGTAATCAGCGGTCCTTTCTAGAGGGGCCTCAAATTATAAATCGGAACACATGTATGGAATTGCGGAATTTGTAAAAAAAATTATCAAACACACAATACAAATACATCAATATATTTTGGTAACAGAGCATCAATCAAACTATTTTATTCCAATTTAAATCTGGAACAACCTTTGAATCCAGCTTAAAGTAAGTTGTTCTAACTATTTTCATTAAATATATTTAATGAGCGGTGACCGCTACTTTGCACGTGAAAATGCCAGCTATTTGTTATCAGTTGTATCCATCTCTGTTTTTGGATAGTATTTATTGAATTTTCTTTTGGTGTATATATTTAGATAAATCTAAAATAAGCCTCCTGTTAGATAGCACTCATACACAGTCAAATGAATGTGCTTGTCGAATTGCACTACTTTAGCTGTATTCCCTTCGCATGTATCATTTTCTAGCCAGTTTCGAACAAAAAATACAACCGCAGAGCCTTTTTTTATATCCTCGATCTCAGCCTTTTATATCCTCAATCCGCAGCCAACTTAACAAAAAATACACATTTTGTAAAATCTCTATAGGTTCTCGCTTCTTGTGAACTTTATTTGGTACCACGTTTATCTTCACAATATTTTAGTTTGTACCATTTGTATCCCTTTCTGTCCCCTTCACTACAAATGCTACGATTCTAGCTACAATATTTTCGTTTGGAGCATTTTTATCCCGGTCACCCCCTATAAGTAAACAAGTAAAAACGGCGATAAGTTCGGCCGGGCCGAACTTTATATACCCTCCACCATGGATTGCATTCCACAGAGGTTGTTGGTTTTCGTAGAAGTGCAGTAATATTACAGGAAAATATAATTTTTTCAATATAGCCAAACCAAAACAAATACAAATATTGAAAAATTAATTTTATAAATAAATATAATATTATAATTATTTCAAACCACGCTTAAAAGGTAATGCTACCAATACGTCAATTCAAAAAATAAATATTCTTATATTTATATTTTCAAAGCCATAAATATTGGTAGATAGTGGGTGATACAGTTGGTTGTATTTCCATTCTATTTTAATTCCAAAAGTACAATTTTTGAAAATCCATTATCAGATGTACTTCATGTAACTTCGTGATTCAACCAATTTTTGCCGTAAAAGAAAAAGTATGTGTTTGGAAAAAAAACTTTTTATTTTGCGTGTCTATGCAGTCAGAGGAATGTATACACCGAATTCCATGATTCCAGCTGCGCCCATTTGGTTGGTACCATTTTTACCCCCTTGACGTTTCTACGCAATTAGAATTCCATCATTCTAGCTGTAGTCGTTTAGTTGGTACTATTTTTATCCCTCTGTACCATTGTATCCCTTGAAAGTACTAATTTCGAAAAATCAGTTTATTCTCCGTGTCTACACAGTCAGAGGAATGTATACTCCGAATTTCATGACTCTAGCTGCGGTCATTAGATTGGTACTATTTTTATCACCATTTTTCATTTCAACCCCTAAAAGTACGAATTTTGAAAAATCCGTATTTTACTTATCTATGCAATCAGAGGAATGTATACACCGAATTTCATTATTCTAGGTACAGCCGTTTGGTTGGTACCATTTTTATCCCTCTATTCCTATTTTACCCCTTAAAAGTACGAATTTGGAAAAAATACTTTTATATTATGTATCTACTCGATTAGAGGAATGTACACACCGAATTTCATGTTTCTAGATGTTGTCGTTTAATATGTACCATTTTTATCCCTTTTTTGCCCCATTTCACCCCCTACAAATATGAACCACTTTATGGTGTACGTTTTTGCTATAAGGGGAATGCGCATACCAAATATCAAGCAAATATAAACAGACATATTAAAAAAACATGCTTAAATACGCTAAAATATTAGGGATTATTATGGGTATTTTTAGTCCTTGTGAGGGAAAAATTTTTCCCTTTAAGCCGATTTCGTCCCATTTCAATCCCAACCGATCTACGACTATAAGACGCATTTATGGAAAATTGGAACGTTCTAGCTCCTTTCGTTTAGATGCTAGCGTGCTTTCAACAGACGGACAGACGGATGGACGGACGGACATGGCTAGATCGTCTTAGAATTTTATGACGATCAAGAATATATATACTTTATAGGGTCTCAGGTCGATATTTCAAGGTGTTACAAACGGAATGACAAAGTTAGTATACCCCCATCCTGGAGGTGGAGGGTATACAAATTTCGAAAAATCCATTTATTAATTGCGCTTCTGCGTTATCAGAGGAATTTACACACCAAATTTCAGGACCATATCTGAAATGCTTAAATGTGTACCATTTTTATCCCTTTTTGTCCCGCGCATCCCTTAAAGGTAAAATTTTCGAAAAATCCAATGTTACTGCCCTTTATATGGTCAGAGGAATTTACATATCAAATTTCACGATTCTATCTTCAATACTTTAATTGGTACCATTTTTATCCCTTTTTGTCCCGGGCACCCCTTAAAAGTTGAGTTTTCGAAAAAATCCATTTATGTCTATGTTTCTGTTGCAAGAGAAATGGAAATACCTATTTTTACGAATATAACTGCATTACTTAAATTGGTGTCATTTCGTGTATCCTTTTTTGTCCCATTTCACCACCTGGTTTCAGCCATTTGGTCTGGTCGCTGATCAATGATAAGTCTGACAATCAGTAACGCAACTCTTTTATATAGATTTCGAATGCACTCACGTTTATAATTGTTCTACTGTACGTACCAGGAACTCCATAATGAAGCTTATGTGGACTCTTACTGATATTATTTGCTGTTAATAAAATTTTATTTTAAAAAATTACAGTGCATTAAGAAAAAATAAAAATATATATTTAAAAGATTTGATAATTTTATCTTAAACTAGAAGCAATTTGCTAGAAATTTGGCAGAGAATTATTTTCATATCTCCTACCACGAAAAAGTTACGAATTTAATAACAAGAACTTATTAAAAATTCCATATTTTCGATCCACACTATTTTGTACAATTTCATATTTGCTGAAAATCGGAATATCCAGCTTTATTTGCCTTATTCAGAAGTCCAAAAATTTCAAACTTTCCATAAAATCGGAGATGCCAAGACAAATTTCAGTTCCGGTTCACATGAAATGGGAAACAAAGAAATATTTAAAACAATAGTGGAATGCAGGTTCTATCTTTTCTCTTCTTGTTTGGATCCAAGGCCTAAAGATATCAAATGGAAAGCATAATTTCACATTGATGAAAATCACCTTCAGTTAAGGACCTCACTAATAAACACATACAGTGACATTCAAAAACACATTCACACAAATACAAGTAGAAAACAGAAACTAGACAACACAATAATCTAAAGCTTAACAACTGTAATGTTTTCTTTTTTTTTCTCTCCCGCAAAACTTTGCTACAGTACGATGAAACGGAAACAGAGGAAACAAGTGGAAAAACAGGAGAGACAGACAGACAAATATACGGACACACACGAGCACAGTGTTAGAGACATACAAATGTACGCTACAGAGACACATACGAGACATTATTTCTGGTACGATAACAGAATTCTGAATTTGGAACAAGATTGCAATTCTTATCTAATTGTTGCTGTAATTGTTGAAAATCATGACAAGAAAAGGTCTACGTGTGCGAATGTGAATGACTGACAGACTCACTGAATATGACATGTGTGTGCGTGCGTACGAATGTACGTGTGTGTGTGCTATGTTTTGCAGATCGAGTACATTTTCCATGATTAGATATTATGAACTGCTGCTGGGTCTTGGCCACAGAAGGGTTCACGCCAGTGTTGGCACACGTTCCGGTAACCGCAAAAATAACTGTGAAATTTATGAAGTCACACAACAGATGTTATCAATTCGGCAAAAGGAGAGAAAACAGTCTTCCTTGGGGAAGTCTTCACAAGAAAAGAAGATACAGAAAACATCCATAATAAACACGTCAGAGTCATAAAATATGTCGCCTTAAAAGTGATACCTCTGAAATTAAAGGACTGCCGTAAACTAAGTTCAGAGAGCCAGTAGATTTGTTCTTTGAGAGGGGTTATGAATGATGACAGGATTGCGGGGCATGTGAATGCTCTCTTAGCTTTTATTTAATTTATGTGTAGTTAGGCTTAGTTCACACAATAACTATAAAAAATCCTGAAGCAAGATGCTGGATTCAGGGTCACAATTCTAAGAGAATCACCTGCAGCAGGAGTTCTTATCTATTTGATTTGCTAATTGCTAACTAAATTCCGAAAATGTTCCCCAGCATTCCGTTTTCATTTTGGGGATTATGGTCTTATCCACTTCAAATGAGGCCGCAAACACCGCGTCCACGAAATTCACATAAACCGTATGTCTGGCTGCAAAAAAATAGAAATAATAACAAGTCAAAAGCGGGGTTAAATTCGGTCGGGCCGAACTTTATATACCCTCCAGCATGGATTGCATTCCACCGAGGATGTCGATTTTCGTAGAAGTGCAATAATATTACAGGAAAATATATATGGGCATTTCCTGGATCGCGAACGGGACATTCGTACGCACTCAACTTGAAAAATTAATATGAAAACTCAAATTTTTTTTTTAACTTTTTATAAATATTTAATAGCATTTTAGTAGAACAATTTTTGAGAAGAAAAAGAAAATTATAAAATATGAACGTTCTCCAAATATTTTCGATAAACTTGCGATCGCGAACGGGACAAAAATGTAAAAAATGTAATAAAAATGTAAAATATTTTTTAAATAAAGCAGAGATATAAAGCTTTTATTTAGCATTTGGTTTTTTTTAATTATCCTTATTATTATTTTTTTAAATATTTTTTTTTAGAATCGCAAATGGGACATCGCGAATGGGCATTTTTTAGGTTTAAAATTTTTTATTTATAAGTATAAAAAATAAATAAAACAAGATATATTCCAATGATAACAGAAATAAAAGAATTCTTATTTTATTTTAATTTTAAAAGATGTTACAGTTTCAGCTCCATGGATATCTAAGTTTGCGTTGCAAGAAAACCAATGCAGTTTTCGTATACCAGTTATATTTGGTAAATTATTCCATTTATCTGACAAAGAAGAAGCCTTATCAATTTCATTTTCATCTACGTATAAAATAATGATTCCTTTAACGGTTTGCTTTGCACACTGATAAAAATCAGATGCATCATTAAGGCAAATATTTTTAGTTTTTGTGACCTGCCAAATTTTCCGCTTAATTACGGCTCCAACGCCGTCGACTGCACCTTTTCCGTGCGATGTTGCAAAAAAATTCCATTCAATCTTATTTTAAAGTCCATTAAACTATAAATTAGTTTTTAAACTGGCAACTACTGCCGTCAGAAAATATAAATATTTTGTTAAAATATCCATGTTCATCTTCTTAATGGGATTGTTTTTTATTCCTTCCATGTATTTCTTTTGGGCAATTTCTTTACCTCCACAACGACTCTCCATCTGCACAAACAAATTTTATTTTTACAACAATATGTATTATTTTTTGAAAATTTTACACTTACGATCGCGAACGGGACACACTTTATGTAGACAGAAGAATGTAGTACAAAGAATCTTTGAATTTTACCGTTATTCGGAGTTTGCTTGATCTCTACTATGGTGTTTTTAAATATTTATTGTTGGTATATTTAGTCTATAAGAAGAGTGCAATCGACATGATATGTAAGACTCAGAAATAACTCAAGGAAAAATGTCATTTAAAAACGCTAAAACCAAAAAAAGCAAAGATGCTCTTTGCAGACCACTTTTCTTAAATTACAAATGGTAATATGTATTTAATTAGGTATATTCTTAAAATCCAATGTATTAACTAACTAAATTTTCTCAGAAAAGTCTTTTTTCTTCAACTTTAATATTTTGGTAGCGGTTGACCTTTTCCAGGAAATGCCCATATTTGATTTGAACTGGGATATTGTCCTGGCTCAAGACCATTTTGCATCTATATTTAATAGAATGCAAATTTATTTACAAATGGCATGGTGACATTTATTACTTGGCTGCAGACTACCACGATCATGATTTCGGCCATGTAAAAAGTCTTTTCAAGTGGCTTCACAGCGACTTTTCAACATCAAAACCGGCCTCTATAAGGAGATGATTCTCACAAACGAACGAGAAGCACAACTCACTCTCAAGTAATAAAGTACACATGCCATCTTACAAGCATCTTATTGCGTTGCATATGTAAGTATGAGTCGGAATAGTTACCCAGCAATACTTCTGCCGTGCCAACGCTCATTTGTTTTAGTTTTTTTCGTTTGTATTTTTGTGGTCTGTAATCAATATTTGATTTGAACTGGGCTATTGTCCTGGCTCAAGACCATTTTGCTTCTATATTTAATATTTTTATTACTTTTATAAAAAACAATGTTTAATTTTGTAAAATTTTAACAATTTAAAAATTTTTGCTGAAAAAATACAAATTTATGGTTTTTTTAATGTGCTTAAAATATTTCATATTTTAATTAAATATTAATACTACATAATATCAGTAAAATTAAGTAGGCTAAATTTATTTAATACTAAATTTAATTAGTATTTATTAAATTTATTTGAATTATACATTAGTTCATATTAAATAAATATTTTGTTAAGTATCCTATTGTCAGTTCTATCGAACTAAATGATTTGGTTTAGTTATTCACCACCCACAACAGAGGATAGCTGAGATGGTTAGAGCGTAACAGCAACCAGAAGGTCCGCTGTTCTACCCCGGGTAGCGGCGGATTTTTTAAAATAGAAATGGAAAGTAGTGCAAAAGTGCTTCTCTTTGCAATACTTCAAAATAACTTTTAAGTCTTTCAATATAAAGGACATCCCTCCTATGACAACTCCATTTTAAATGTATTAGTGAATATCCCAATTTACTACTTCCGGAACGTTCAATTTTTTTGTAAATGCGTCTTATAGTCGTAGATCGGTTGGGATTAAAATGGGTCGAAATCGGCCCAAAGGGGAAAGTTTTTCCCTCTCAAGGACTAAAAATACCCATAATAATCCCTAATATTTTAGCGTATTTAAGCATGTTTTTTGAATATGTCTGTTTATATTTGCTTGATATTTGGTATGCGCATTCCCCTTATAGCAAAAACGTGCACCATAAAGTGATTCTTATTTGTAGGGGGTGAAATGGGACAAAAAAGGGATACAAATGGTACATATTAAACGACAACAGCTAGAAATACGAAATTCGGTGTGTACATTCCACTAATTAAGTAGATACATAATATAAAAGTATTTTTTCGAAATTCGTACTTTTAAGGGGTAAAATAGGAATAGAGGGATAAAAATGGTACCAACTAAACGGCTGTACCTAGAATAATGAAATTCGGTATATACATTCCTCTGATTGCATATAAAGGGTGATTTTTTAAGAGCTTGATAACTTTTTTTTAAAAAAAAACGCATAAAATTTGCAAAATCTCATCGGTTCTTTATTTGAAACGTTAGATTGGTCCATGACATTTACTTTTTGAAGATAATTTCATTTAAATGTTGACCGCGGCTGCGTCTTAGGTGGTCCATTCGGAAAGTCCAATTTTGGGCAACTTTTTCGAGCATTTCGGCCGGAATAGCCCGAATTTCTTCGGAAATGTTGTCTTCCAAAGCTGGAATAGTTGCTGGCTTATTTCTGTAGACTTTAGACTTGACGTAGCCCCACAAAAAATAGTCTAAAGGCGTCAAATCGCATGATCTTGGTGGCCAACTTACCGGTCCATTTCTTGAGATGAATTGTTCTCCGAAGTTTTCCCTCAAAATGGCCATAGAATCGCGAGCTGTGGGGCATGTAGCGCCATCTTGTTGAAACCACATGTCAACCAAGTTCAGTTCCTCCATTTTGGGCAAAAAAAAGTTGGATATCATCTCACGGTAGCGCTCACCATTCACAGTTACGTTACGATTCGCATCATCTTTGAAGAAGTACGGTCCAATGATGCCACCAGCCCATAAACCGCACCAAACTGTGACTTTTTCTGGATGCATTGGTAGCTCTTGCAATGCTTCTGGCTGATATTCACTCCAAAATCGACAATTCTGCCTATTTACGTACCCATTGAGCCAAAAATGAGCTTCATCGCTGAACACAATTTCTTTCTTTCTGAACTTTCTTAACAGAGCACGCATTTTGATAATAAAATTCAATGATTTGCAAGCGTTGCTCGTTAGTAAGTCTATTCATGATGAAATGTCAAAGCATACTGAGCATCTTTCTCTTTGACACCATGTCTGAAATCCCACGTGATCTGTCAAATACTAATGCATGAAAATCCTAACCTCAAAAAAATCACTCTTTATAAGTAAAATACATGGATTTTTCAAAATTCGAACTTTTTGGGGTTAAAATGAAAAAAGGGGAAAATAGTACCAATCAAGACACGGAAAAAGACGAATTTTTCGAAAATAGTACTTTCAAGGGATACAATGGTACAGAGGAATAAAAATAGTACCAACTAAACGACCACAGCTAGAATGATGAAATTCTAATTGCGCAGAAACGTCAAGGGGGTAAAAATGGTACCAACCAAATGGGCGTAGCTGGAATTCGGTGTATACATTCCTCTGGCTGCGTAGACACACAAAATAAAAAGTATTTTTTTCCAAATTCGTACTTTTTCCTTTGCGGCAAAAATTGGTTGAATCATGAAGTTAGGTTATTTTGCACTATGTACGTCTGATAATGGATTTTCAAAATTTGTACTTTTGGATTTAAAATAGAATGGAAATACAACCAACTGTAGCACCCACTATCTACCAATATTTATGGCTTTGAAAATATTTTTGAAAATATAAATATAAGAATATTTATTTTTTGAATTGACGTATTGGTAGCGTGGTTTTAAATAATTAAAATATTATATTTATTTATAAAATTAATTTTTCAATATTTGTATTTGTTTTGGTTTGGCTATATTAAAAAAAGTATATTTTCCTGTAATATTACTGCACTTCTACGAAAACCGACAACCGACAACCACTGTGGAATGCAATCCATGGTGGAGGGTATATAAAGTTCGACCCGGCCGAACTTAAAGCCGTTTTTACTTGTTTTCACTTCTTTGGGTGCTCTCTTTTTGCTGGGTTAGCACACAAATCGAATTATTGCATGAAAACTACACAAAGGTAGTACTCAACTAGAACAAAAGCTATTGCATTTTAGCCGATAGATTTTGATTCTGAACCACTGTCACAGGGTTATTGCTCGAAAATATTGTTTTTCCGTTTATATTCACCGTTTAAGGAATTGTGGAATTTTTATATGAGGCATCAGGAAAATCAAACTTTTTTTCTCAATCTCTTTGGAGTCTGTTCTAAAACCCCTGTTTGAATGTGAAATTGATATTCGCAATATATTGTAGTCATCTAATTACTTGTAATTGAACAGTCTTATATTTCCAAAAAGAATGAGAGTACGAAAATTGGAATTTTAGTAAAAAAATAAAAAAAATCTGTCTTGATTTTATAAATCACACAAAAAAAATAAAATTTTTGGTCTCGGACACAAAAATTTTATTTTTTTGGAAATACAAATTTTTAGAATCTATGTCTTGTGGAATATAATTGGTCAAACATTCGCAGAAACCGGCCTCAATCTCTAGGAAGGAAAACAACTAAAGCTACTCGGCAAATATCATCTTGATTTTAAGCGAAATGTTCAACGACATGGTATAACAATAAAGTGCTGGTCTCTAAATTGACTCTACTTAGAGATTTATATAATATTCGGATTATCACTGCAACTAAAAACATGTTGATGCTTTGGTTGACAAATTTAGAGATATTTAGGAGAACTGTGACATACTGACTCAATATGTCATAGATTTTCATCTATTTCCTTGTCATCCCCTTCCATTCGCTGCGAAAACCAATAAGTTGTCAGAATTTAAAGAAAGACTTATTCCTCTTTGAATTCTGTTCCACATTTCACTACCCAATGACTGGATTTCCATTAAACTTTTAACCTACATTTCACCATTACTTCGTCCATAAAACAAATATCGCACAACTATAATGCTAAAGAGTAGAGGAAAATTTATGGGATAAAAAGATTACGTACCTTTTACAAGTGTCAAGCAGAGTGTCTCCCTCTGTCTGTCTCCAGCAAAGGTTAAACAAATGCAGAAATATTACACAACTCTAGGAGTATAATGATATTGATATCTCATCGGGAAGTACTTTGCAGTGAAGCTACCCAAAACAAATATAAAAGTAATGCAATAACGGTAAAACACGAGCAAGAAAAACCCAAGGAAACTAACAATTGATGGTGTGTGGGGGGTAGGTTGATATAACCACACACGCATCCTTTGAGTGTGAATACATATGTGTCGCACACACGACGACACTAAACCAGAACGTATGTGTGTATCTTCCTAAAGTAGTATCTGCCATTGAACATGCAATGTACTCGTCGTACTCGTACTCGTTTAATATGAAGTTGAAAATCTTGTGTAATTTATAACAACTTATCGATGTCATCAATCACTTGTGGAAGACAAACATACACGATTATAGAGAGCAGCATTTTTCTTCTTCTCCTTTCGCCTTTAGTCTTGCCGTGCCGCTGGCCAGACAAGTAGTCAAGGGAATGTGGAGCAAAGCAATACGTACAATGTATTGCTTATGTAGCATAGTTCATATTCCAATCTTTGTGCACAGTGGTTATCACACCAAACAAATGTTATTAGTAACTATATTTTTATTTTTATTTTTATTTTTATTTTTATTTTTATTTTTATTTTTATTTTTATTTTTATTTTTATTTTTATTTTTATTTTTATTTTTATTTTTATTTTTATTTTTATTTTTATTTTTATTTTTATTTTTATTTTTATTTTTATTTTTATTTTTATTTTTATTTTTATTTTTATTTTTATTTTTATTTTTATTTTTATTTTTATTTTTATTTTTATTTTTATTTTTATTTTTATTTTTATTTTTATTTTTATTTTTATTTTTATTTTTATTTTTATTTTTATTTTTATTTTTATTTTTATTTTTATTTTTATTTTTATTTTTATTTTTATTTTTATTTTTATTTTTATTTTTATTTTTATTTTTATTTTTATTTTTATTTTTATTTTTATTTTTATTTTTATTTTTATTTTTATTTTTATTTTTATTTTTATTTTTATTTTTATTTTTATTTTTATTTTTATTTTTATTTTTATTTTTATTTTTATTTTTATTTTTATTTTTATTTTTATTTTTATTTTTATTTTTATTTTTATTTTTATTTTTATTTTTATTTTTATTTTTATTTTTATTTTTATTTTTATTTTTATTTTTATTTTTATTTTTATTTTTATTTTTATTTTTATTTTTATTTTTATTTTTATTTTTATTTTTATTTTTATTTTTATTTTTATTTTTATTTTTATTTTTATTTTTATTTTTATTTTTATTTTTATTTTTATTTTTATTTTTATTTTTATTTTTATTTTTATTTTTATTTTTATTTTTATTTTTATTTTTATTTTTATTTTTATTTTTATTTTTATTTTTATTTTTATTTTTATTTTTATTTTTATTTTTATTTTTATTTTTATTTTTATTTTTATTTTTATTTTTATTTTTATTTTTATTTTTATTTTTATTTTTATTTTTATTTTTATTTTTATTTTTATTTTTATTTTTATTTTTATTTTTATTTTTATTTTTATTTTTATTTTTATTTTTATTTTTATTTTTATTTTTATTTTTATTTTTATTTTTATTTTTATTTTTATTTTTATTTTTATTTTTATTTTTATTTTTATTTTTATTTTTATTTTTATTTTTATTTTTATTTTTATTTTTATTTTTATTTTTATTGAATTCTATTTTGTTATAACTCCCATCTCGAAAATTTACATTTTCATCCCATTTCGCACCACTGTCCACTGCCGTAACCAAAGACCCCCTTTTTCCTCTGTGTGGACGAAGTCACCGAGGCAAAAAAACTGCCAATGTTTAAGTTTATTTCTTTGAGATAAATATAATTTCATTTGAAAAATATTACATTCTTTCCTACACTCACACAGACTATGACACAACGACACTGTTGTAGCCTCAAATGTTGTCTGAAAGAAGAAATATTGAAAGTTTTTCCTGCAACACCACCACCGAAGAAACTAAAGCATGCCAAGGCGAGTAGATTGTGGCAGTACGACCACTAGCACTACCACTACTATGTCTAGAGTAAGCAACATATGAAAATAAATCACTGAATCCTGGAGAATTTCTAACAAACGATGGCTGATGGCAAGCGTAAGAAGAATACTCTTCTTCTGTGCGATACATGGGCTGAAAGTTTGGCCAAATGTGAGAGCATTCATACAGAGGGGGGGGGGTGAAGTTGTATGTCAGTGGGACTCAGAGAGATTTTCAAGTTTTATCATTTGTTAAGATTATACTTGTTGTACATATAAAAACTGACTAACACACATGTACACACTCATAAGAAGACACGAAGGAACAAATATGCTTTTCATAAATTACTTAAATTAATGATAATAAATTAATTACGATAATATCAAATATATATATATGTATATATGAGATAAATGTATGGTTTAATGTTAACTAAGCAAATATCGTAACGAGTTGTGAGATTTTTAGGGAAAAAGAGAAATTTTCTTAGAAAATTGAGTAGGAAGCAACTGATAGCTACAAATATTGCAGTTATCATAGGACTTTTGGCTGGATCGCACAAAAAAGGTCTAATCCTCACAAGAAAAGTTTGGAAAAATATTTTTTGTATACATTAAGGCTTACAGAGTCAGAAAATCTATACAAAAATTAATGGATATTTCTTTTATGTTTTAGTGTAAATTTGTTTTTTTTTTATAGAAGGTACCTTTAATACAAATCTTGTGAATTTCACTTTCACATGGAAAAAGTGGTTCAGTATCCAAAAAATTGAGAAAATAGTTATTTTTTGCTATTTATTTATATTTGCAGGTTCAAAAAACCACACAAAAGAAAAAAAAATTTAAAAAATAAAATTGTTTTATTATGAATAGCTCAAAATATAAGGAAGAAAACAAAAATTATATACATACAATTTTAATCATATTTCCTGCTGGAATTAAAATTTTTCTACAATATCCAATTTTAGTTTTTGTTTACCCACCAACACTTTCTGCCGAAAAACATGAGATTTTCCAAAGAAGATGGACGAATTTTAAACCTAGGAAATTTGTATTTAAGCGTGAAGGCATGTAATTTTGCTTTTATGCGTGAAGAATTTTTTTTACAACTTAGGTGACCTCCACTGAAAATTTCCGCCAAATTTTTTTCGTAGATAATTTAATCGTAAAAAATGTCCGTTTTGAAAGGACTTTTTATTTCTTTTTTTTTCGAAAAGGGTCAAATTGGCCTACAATGAGAAAAGTTCTTAAGATCTTCCACAAAAAAATAATCCGCATAAAATTCCACAATATAGTTCTGGCAATAAGAATTCTCTCTGACACTAATTTACAACATTTGTTCACATTTGCAAACTTTGAAAAAACGCTAAGCCATTAGCCCATGTTTGTTTGTAAATGTTGAGCTGATATATATTGGCTGGCTATGGTCTTCACGAAATTACTGCAAAATATATTTGCAAAGATGATTTGAGAAAAAATGGGCGGTTCCCTATGGCGCTCCCATAAGGGTGCTTCAATGACCACAAAGTGATGAAAATATTGACTTGGAATGCTGTAGCCGCTTTATATTTTTTAAAGTTTTTACAATTTTATTTAATTTATTTTGATTTTCTAAGTGATTGCATTAAATATTTTTTGAAACCTTAAAGTAGAGTTCTTAGATGTATTTCGTTACTGTATGCGTTTGGAAGTGGTGAAATGATGTCTTCTATTGTTTTCCAATTTTTTTTAGATTTTTTTTGCAAAATCAACAAAAATTTCAATGAAAAATCTTCAGAATGGCCATTTTTCAGTAGTTTATTTACACAAGGTTTTCAAAAAATAAAAAATCTAAGAACAAGTAAGTAAGCATCCGTCGGCTAAACCGACTTATATATACATCCTCACTCTCAGAGAACATATATACGGAAACGAAAGTTATAAGGAATTAAATTTTACGTAGGGCAGGATAATATATGTGGAAGTTAGTAGGAGGTTCGTGTCAAATGGTCCCAGCTTCCACACTTATAAAACAGTTGTAAAAACTAGAATTAATATCAAATCATAGTGGATTCCATGCACTAGTATAGAAGTTATGAAGCATTTAATATTACCTAGGATAGAGACAATTGTGTCGGATGTACAAGAAGGGATGTGGCTAAAGCGTAAATATTTATACACTCCACGAGAGTATTATGTCTTTGTGCATTTTTTGTAACACCAAAAGGAAAGGAGATAGACCCCATTGTTAAAAAATCGGTTCAGATTTAGATATAGCCCCCATACGAATTTAACTCCCGATTTGACCTTTTTCACTCTAGATACCACATATTTCAACAGATTTTCTTCAAAATTGGCAAAACATCTAATAGTTCAACTAGAAGCACCTGTGGTAAAAATGTGTTAGATCGGTTCAAATTTATACATAGCTCTAATACAAATTTCGCTACCAATTTGAATTTTTCCGCTCTAGAATACACAGATTTTCGCAAAACACCTTATATTTCAACTGAAAACACCCTTGGTAAAAATCTGTTAGATCGGTTCAGATTTATATATAGCTCCCATACAACTTTCGCTCTAGAATCCACATATTTTGACAGATTTTCTTCAAAATTGGAAAACCATCTTATATTTAAACTACGAACACCTATGGCGAAAATAAGTCAGATCGGTTATGATTTATATATAGCTCCCATTCAAAATTCGTTCCGGATTTGAATTTTTCTGCTCTAGAAACCACATATTTGAAATGATCTTCTTCAAATTTGGCAAAATATCTTATTTTTCCATTAGAAACACACATGGTAAAAATGGGTCAGATCGGCTAAGATTTATATATAGCTTCCATACATATTTCGCTCCCGGCTTGACTTTTTCCGCCCAGAAACCACGTATTTTCAGAGCATTTCTTAAAATTTAGCATAACACGTTATACTTGAACTGGAAGAACCTATTGTGTAAGTGGGTCACTTCATTCCATACTTGGATATAGCCCCGATACAAATATTATTCTCGGCTTGTCAAATTTGGTCAGGTCGTATCAGCCTGTGATTAGGAAACATACATAAATCCTCTCCGTTTTCACTTTTTTACCGAATGGAATTGTATTCGAATAGAAAGTGGAGTGTATCATATAGTCGGCCCCGTCCGACTTTAGCCTTTCCTTCCTTACTTGTTTTTAGTTTATATCATATATATTTTGTTTTATATCAAATTGCAAATGATTTTGATTACCCGTATGGACGTTATGTCGGTTTTATTGTAACTAAAATTTATGCCACTTTGTGTGGGAGGTACCATTTGTGTGGAATGTATATTTAATAGAAAACTTAAAGATTTGAAATATTCCCAAAAATAAGACTTTTACGCACTATTCTCTTTATATACGTATATGGGTATCTAAGATCTAAATATATTCCACTGTGGTTTCAATGACTTTGAAATTTATAGTATTTATTGTCTTAAAATTATATTTATTAAGCAGCAGCGCGCCGAAACGCACAGAAAAACAATGTTTACGGTGCCGGACTCATAGTGTGAGCTACCTGTTGTTCCTCGATATGGTCATATTCAGGCAATTTGTTGAAGACAAGCTAATTTGCCAAACAAAGTGTTGATTGTTTATTATATACGTCTATATTTCAAAATCATTAACCATAAAACTATGTGCTCACAAGAAAACAATGTTCACTTTCTAATAAGTATATGTATGTGTACGAGTGTATGTTTAAAATTCCCACAGCATAATCCTTGATGTCAGCAGCTAATAAATTAATAAACATAACATTTCCATCATATCATAATTCAAATACCCTGTACACTTCTATAAACACATATACTTACGTATTTGTGTATAATTTGCCATATGAAGTATGTATTTACATACATAGTTTTGCACTATCGAAAAGGAGCATAAATATTCATTTCAACATATTTCGAATACAAAACATATGGACTTGCTTTTCTTGCATAATTAGTTGCCATATTATACAATTTCCCTGCAGTGGTGCACAATGCAAAAGTAGAAATCAATAAGATGAACAATAATTCATAATATTTCATTAGATCGAAGAGACACACACCCACAGAGACGCAAACAACATCATCCATTTGTAAATGTGTGTGTGTGTTAGATGCATACACTCGACTGTGGCTTGAATGTGTTCGTAGCGTTGAAGCATATGCTTGCTATCTGTAACTAACAATTATTTCACATATTTGAATACATTAATTTCCTTTATTTCATCAGAACTTATGTGTGTGCGAGTGTGTGTGTGTGAGAGCGTATAAATGGCATGTGCTCGAGTGAGTGTGTGTGTATGGCTGCGTGAGTGATGCTGTGCATGTGTGGTTGTACTCGCACAACGAGTCGCTGGATATCCTTGTGCTGCCACAACGACGCAAATATATCGAAAGGTAATTAATAATACTTAAATGTACTTGTGTATGTGTGTGTGTGCGTTTGTGTGTGAATACGGAAAATACGAGGACTGTGTATGATTACGCGTGTGTTTGTCTAGTGCGTTTGTGTACAATTGAAAGTTGAAAAGCTTTATTTATGTATGAATACACATTTGTTTGCGAGCACACAAACAATCCTAAGTATATGCATGTATGCGGACGACTTCCTGAAGTGTCCTGGCAAGGAAAAACAAGTAAAACTGTGTTAAGTTCAGGCGGGACTAATCGTATATACCCTCCATCTTGGAGTGCAGTCCACAGTATTACTGGCTGATTAGAGGCTATCGATGCCATTTTCAATATCAACCTTCCACATCTTTCCTCAGCTTTTATATTGCATTTCGTTCCACCAGCAGCCGATTGGTTGGTTCAATTTTTATCCTAAAATTACGGATTGTGAAAATATATTATCTCTCGCGATCACAGTGGAGTGTACAAACGCAATTTTACAATTCTAGCAACTGTCTTCGTTCCAGTTATATCCCTTTCACCCCAGTTTGTCTTTAAAAGTGGAGAAATTATTTAATTGAGTACGTCTACTTAGTCAGAGAAATGTATAAATCGAATTTAATGTGTCTAGCTGCAGCCATTTGACTAGTACCATTTTTATCCCCTTTCTCCCTAATTCCCCTTAAAAGTTCAAATTATGTAAAATTCCTTTATTTTACGCATCTACACAATCAGATGAACGTAGGCTGTGAATTTTATGATTCTTACTTCAACCATTTGAACGGTACCTCTTTTTTGCCCGTTTTGACCATAAAAGTACGATTATCGAAAAATATCGAGTCTACGCAATCAGAGTATTTGGTACCATTTTTTATCCCGTGTCGCCCCATTTGATGATGTGCACATTTTATTATTCTTATTATTTGGTCGGTACTAATTTTATCCCTGTTTGCCCATTTTGGGCCTAAAAGTACAAATATCGAAGGATCTCTTTATATTACGAGTCTACGTAGCCTAAGCGAAGTATACACCGGTTTTCATTATTCTAGCTTCATCGGTTCTATTGGTACCATTTTTATCCCCATACCCCCCATTTTCCGTCTAAAAGTACAAATTTGACCCTAAAAGTACGAATATCGAAAAATCGTTTTTTTTTTCGAAACTACGCAGCAAGATTGAAGTGTACTCCGATTTGCATTATTCTAGCTGCACCGGTACCCTTTTTATCCCGTTTCACCCCATTTTCACTAAAAGTACAAATTTAATTAATTTTATTAATTTACGTTACACGTCTACAAAGTCAAAGCATTTGATCAGTACCAATTTTATCCCTTTTTGCCCATTTTAACCCTAAAAGTACGAATATCGAAAGATCTCTTTATATTTCGAGTCTACGCAACCAGGCCGAAGTTTACACCGAAAATCATTATTCTAGCTGCAGCGGGTTGATTAGTACCATTTTTATCCCCTTTCGCCATGATTTCTCCTTAAAAGTATAAATTTCCAATATTGTCTTTATTTTGCAAGTCTATATAGTCAGAGGAATGGACACGATGAATTTATCTTTCAAGCTGTATCCATTTGGGCGGTACCAATTTTTCCCTAAAAGTACAAATACCGAAATTTGACCCTAAAAGTACAAATACCGAAAAATCGGTCTACTTTTTGTATTTACGCTTTATTCCAGCTGCAGCCGTTTGACTGGTACCAATTTTATCCCTTCTTGCCCATTTTGACCCTGAAAGTACGAATTGCTCTATTTTTTGAGTCTACGCAGTCAGAACGGTTCATTTGGTACCGTTTTTATCCCCTTTCTCCCTGTTTTCTCCTTAAAAGTATACATTTGGAATATTGTCTTAATTTTACAAGTCTATATAGTCAGAATTTATGTTTCTAGCTGTATCCATTTGGTCGGTACCAATTGTACCCCTTTTTAGTAATTTTGTTCCTAAAAGTAGGAATAACGAAAGATCGTTTAATTTTTCGGGTCTATGTAGCTAGAGCAAAGTATACATCGATTTTCTTTATTTTCTTTTAGCTGGTACAATTTGTATCCCTTTCTCCCCTTGTTCCCCTTAAAAGTACAAATTATGAAAATTTCCTTTATTTTCACGTATATACTATCAGAGGAATGTACACACGAAGTTTTATGATTCCATTTGGTTGGTACTAATTTTATCCCTTTTTTACAAATTTCTCCCCTAAAAGTACGAATTTAAAAAATCATTTTATTCTACGTGTACATGCGATGAGTGAGATGTATACAACGAATTTCCTCGTAATAGCTATTCTCGTTACACCATTTGGTTGGTACTAATTTTATCCCTTTTTACACATTTCTCCCCTGAAAGTACGAATTTAAAAAATCATTTTATTTTACGTGTACATGCGATGAGAGAGATGTATACAACGAATTTCCTCGTAATAGCTATTCTCGTTGCACCACTTGGTTGGTACTAATTTTATCCCTTTTTTACATATCTCTCTCCTAAAAGTACGAATCTAAAAAATCATTTTATTCTACGTGTACATGCGATGAGTGAGATGTATACAACGAATTTCCTCGTAATAGCTATTCTCGTTACACCATTTGGTTGGTACTAATTTTATCCCTTTTTACACATTTCTCCCCTGAAAGTACGAATTTTAAAAATCATTTTATTTTACGTGTACGTGCGATGAGAGAGATGTATACAACGAATTTCCTCGTCATAGCTATTCTCGTTACACCATTTTTATGCCTTGTTGTAGCTTTTTGCCCCTTTTTACCCGCTAAAAGTATGGGTCACTTTATGATGCGCGTTCATGCTATAAGATATTGAAATTAAAATTTTTATCAAAACAAATACAATGCACAAATATTCAAAAATATGCTTAAATACTCGAAATACTAGAGGTTTTTGGGAGTATTTCCTGTCCTTGTTAGGGACGTTGTCTGGACCTCATAAAGATCCAAATATTAATATATTGCTTCTTCTCACTTTAAAGATATTTTAAATGTATATGGAGTGATGGAGTTAATGGATCATTTAGCAAACGCTTTTACCCGAACCTTTCAGATTTTTTTTCTACATCGAAGCATGCAGAGAATTTATTGAAATGAACGCATAATCGCATGTGAAGTGTGAATACATTTCACAAGATATTATTCTCGGTTTATTTGCAAATAATTTAAATGAACAACATTTGTAGATAACAATTATTAGTATTAAAATAGTTTAATGGCGGAATTTTAAAAATTTTGAGTTGATTTGGAAATATCACATAAGTCCCACAGGAATTTCAAAGTTCATTATGCCATCTTCAACTTCCTTAGGAATCTTTCTGCTACAGGGCATATGATTTATTTATGTTTTTTTTTGGGAAGTTTCCTTCATGTTTCTTTCCAAAATTCATTCATTTCCATTAATTATCCCTCAAATTGCTGTTATCCATCATCGCTGAGACTTTTCGCAACTTCTTCAAACATTTTCTCTTTTTGCCGAACAATTTCAAATCCTTTCTCCACCAGCATCACTATGAAAACATAACAGACATAACGAACGAATCATAAAAAAGTTCACAAATAATACGAAACCAGTAAGGAAAGGCTAAAGTCGGGCGGCGCCGACTCTATGATACACTCCACTTTCAATCCGAATACAATTCGGTGAAAAAGTGAAAACGGGAAGGTTTTTTGTATCCTGTAAATGTATGTGTTTGACAAAAAATTTTATATCGGAAAGGACATTTGTATGAGGATATATTGAAACCTGGAACGAAATAGGTGAAATATAAAATGTATAGTTTGGCCAAAATCGGTTAAACTTATGGGAGCAACATTTGAATTTGGGCTATATTTAAATCTGAACCGATCTTACCCACTTTCACCATAGTTTTGTTTAGTAAGATTATAAGATGTTGTGCGAAATTTAACGAAAATCGAGCACAACATGTGGCTTTTAAAGCGGCAAAAGTCAAATCGGGAGCGACATTTGTATGGGGGCTATATCTAAATCTGAACCGATCTTACCCAATTTCTGCATAGTGTTTCTAGTTGGATTATAAGATGTTGTCCCAAATTTAAAGAAAATCGGGTACAATATATGGTTTTTAGAGCGCAAAATTCAAATCGGAAGCGACATTTGTATGGGGCCTATATCTAAATCTGAACCGATCTAGCCCGCTTTAGCCACAGGTGTTTCTAGTTAGATTATAAGATGTTGTGCCCGCTTTAGCCACAGGTGTTTCTAGTTAGATTATAAGATGTTGCGCCAAATTTAAAGAAAATCGATTAGAATATGTGGCATTCAAAGCGGAAAAAGTCAAATCGGGAGCGACATTTATATGGGGCTATATCTAAATCTGAACCGATCTACCCAATTTCTGCATAGGTGTATCTAGTAAGATTATAAGATGTTGTGCCAAATTTAAAGAAAATCGAGTACAATATATGGTTTCTACAGAGGAAAATGTCAAATCGGGAACGACATTTGTGTGGGGGCTATATCTAAATCTGAACCGATTTGACCTATTTGACCCATAGATGTTCTTAGTTTAAATATAAGATGTTTTGCCAAATCTGAAGACAATCTGATACAATATGTGGTTTCTAGAGCGAAAAAAGTCAAATCGGGAGCGAAATTTGTATGGGAGCTATATATAAATCTGAACCGATCTGACCGATATTCACCATGGGTGTTTCTAGTGGAAATATAAGATGTTTTACCAAATCTGAAGACAATCTGATACATTATGTGGTCTCTAGAGCGGAAAAAGTCAAATCGGGAGAGAAATTTGTATGGGAGCTATATATAAATCTGAACCGATCTAACACATTTTTACCACAGATGTTTCTAGTTACAATATAAGATGTTTTGCCAATTTTAAAGAAAATCTGTTGTAATATGTGGTATCTAGAGTGAAAAGAGTCAAATCTGGAGTGAAATTCGTATGGGGGCTATATCTAAATCTGAACCGATTTTCTTCAAATTAAATAGCGTTCGTCCTTATCCCGAAAAACATCGTTGTGCAAAGTTTCATTTGGTTCTGTCTACAATTGCGACCTGTATCGTGATTACAATAATAGATGGACGGACGGACAGACAGACAGACAGACAGACAGACAGACAGACAGACAGACGGACATTGCTAAATCGACTCAGAAAGTGATTCTAAGACGATCGGTATAATTAACAATGGGTCTATCTCGTTTCCTTTTGGGTGTTACAAACAAATGCACAAACACATAATACTCTCGTGGAGTGTATAAAAAAACACAACTTTTGTTTATGCCTCCTCTTAAGGTCTCTTGGGTGTAGCAAAATAACAACAAGAAGTATTAACACGCTTCCATAATTTTCCAACAACTAATAGAGAAGATTTTTTTTTCGTCGGTTGCTTGGTTGGTTGGTTGGTTTATGTGTAGTTTCAAGTAGATTTTTATGGGATTTTGTGAAACTAGAAACAAGATTTCTGAAGAGCGAAAATAACTAATGAAAATACTTGAGCAGAGTGTTTTTTGCGGGCACAGCAAAGCGAACAAGCGTAGTAGAGTAGAGTCTTGGAGAGCAAGACCTCTCAAAAATGGTACGAAAATAGGTTAGAGCTATGCATGGAATGAGGGCAAAAGTCTTATGGTGGATAGCAAAGCAAACAAGAAAATTCTCATAAATAGATATATATACGGATCAATGGGGTTTATTTACACTGCAAGGATGGGCATTAAATGAACAGAAAAAAGTAAAACCTAGTGTCAATTAAATAACACGTAATGGGGGTGTTAAGTTCGGCCGGGCCGAAACTTATATACCCTCCAACATGGCTTGCATTCCACAGAGGCTGTCGATTTTCGTAGAAGTGAAGTTACATCACAGGAAAATGTTAATTTTTTAATGTAGCCAAACCGAGACGAATAAAAATATAAAAAAAACAAGTAAGGAAAGGCTAAAGTCGGGCGGGGCCGACTCTATGATACACTCCACTTTCTATCCGAATACAATTTAATTCGGTAAAAAGGGAAAACGGGAAGGATTTTTGTATCCTGTAAATGTATGTGTTTGACAAAAAATGTTAAATCGGAAAGGACATTTGTATGGGGGTATATTGAAATCTGGAACGAAATAGGTGAAATATAATATGTAAAGTTTGGCCAAAATCGGTTAAACTTTTGGGAGCAACATTTGTATTTGCGCTATATCTAAATCTGAACCGATTTGCCTCAAATTAAATAGCGTTCGTCCTTGATCCACAAAATTTACTTGTGCCAATTTTTGTTAAGATGGGACTGTAATTGCGACCTATAGTTTGATTACAACAATAGATGGACAGACAGACAGACGGACATTGCTAAATCGACTCAGAAAGTGATTCTAAGTCGATCGGTATACTTAACAATGGGTCTATCTCGTTTCCTTTTGGGTGTTACAAACAAATGCACAAAGACATAATACTCTCGTGGAGTGTATAAAAATTATTTTGAGTAAAATTTACTTAAATTGAACAAAGGCATACTGGGTGCCAAATAAATAGCAATTTCCTTAATTTTAGTCAATTTTTAATTGTGATTTTTTGGAGTGTAGTTTCTACCGTGAAAATAGAAATGTTGGAAAAGTATTTTTGGAAAAGAATTTCATCATCCTACATACATATATAGATTATTCAAAGTCAATGGGAATGTGATTTCTGTAATATCCCTCAAAATTTCCTTCTCCAAAGGCATTCACATAATTCTTCTTTATCACATTCTACATCACTGCCGCACATTTCAAATTGTCCAATGGAGCGGATGCTACTTTTACTTTATACACAAATATTTCTCTGCAACATTCTCAGAACTTTTATAAAATTACGAATTTCCAAAACTCTAATAATGTGTAATCGAATATTACATTAAAAATACATTTAGTTGCAAACTTACCAATCAATAGAAGTTTCCAAATATGCATTTGAATATTAAATGCTGTTGAGTCCATTCAAAGTGAAAATCAAGTTTCATGGATTAATAGTCTTATGAGCTTTTCATTTAGCAGCACAAAAAAGCAAAAACAAAAAGCACAGCAGCAGAGAGTCCTTCACAGAAAATCACACACACGCACAGAAAGGAAACTATCTCCACTTAAATATCCATGAGATGAGGGACTTTAACAGCTCGGCATTATCATTGAGCTCTATGAATGAATGAATGAGCTCGTCGTTGTGTTAGCGTAGCAGCAAATCTCTTTAGAAATATTTGTGAAATTTTATCATATTTTTACTACTCGTTCCTCGTTCCCCGTTTGCAACAGGATACCGGATATTTTGTCCAAACACTTGTGCTGTGGCAGCAAATGTTGCAACAGTTGTTGTAAGCAGCAGAGCAGAGCAGAGTAGAGCTACTTCGGTGGTGGGGGTGGTGTTGGTGTTGGTGCGGCTAGTGTGGTCTGCCTCTTAATGTTGCAGCGTCATGTCACTGGTATTAGTGTCTCTTGTACTTAATTACGCTTAATTTTTTCTTGAGCTCTTAGTTTTGCTTTTTCCTCAATTCCTCTGCAGCTTTTTTGCTAGTGTTTTCGTTTCGTTTTTTCTTGTTTCGCAGTGTACTTGTATCCGTTTTGCTGTGTCCGTTTTTGTTCCTGATTACTTCAATTAAGTGTTGAGTTTATTTTTATCGTTTTTGTTTTTTGGTCCGAAACAGGGTTTCTCCGTGTAGTTTTCCTTGTAATGCTATTCTATTGGTTTTATCGGCTAGTTCGTTGATATCGCCTTTGTCGTTTCTTCGTTCTTAGTTGGTTTTTCTTCAGAGTTCTAGTTTCTGTTTTTTTTTTAATTATATGCTGTCGTGCGGAAGGAGTGCTTGGAGAGAAATGCTGTTTCGTTGAGGATTATATTTAATAGGATTTCTTCGACCATTGATTGTTCCAATTAAGCTGTAAGAAACGAAAGAAAAGTATCGAAAGATGTGAATGGATATTATTGAAATTGAATTGCATTCGAGAAGAAAACTTTTATGAAATTTTATTTAAACAGACATCTTAGTAATTAAATAATGATGAAAGGATTTTTTATTGAAATTTAAAAAATAATCAAAATAAAAGTCGTAGCTACGATCCCTAAGACAAAGTTAACACCTGGAAATTCGGGGGGGTGGTTTGGTTTTTTTTCGTTGCAAAAATCAAAAAAATTTGAACTAGTAAACAGATTTACAAAAGTAAGATCTCGTTTCACAGAAGACATCATAAGCTTTAAAATGAAACTAGGCAGTCGATCCTAGACTAACTGGCAGCCTTAAAAGCACACGTCTAATATCAATCTTACTCAATTTCTGCACATTAGTTTCTAGTTGGATTATAAGATGTTGTGCCAAATTTAAAAAATCGAGTACATTATGTGGTTTTTAAAGCGGAAAAAGTCAAATCGGGAGCGACATTTATATGGGGGCTATATCTAAATCTGAACCGATCTTACCCAATTTCACCATAGGTGTTTCTAGTTGGATTATAAGATGTTGTGCCAAATTTAAAGAAAATCAAGTACAATATGTGGCTTTTAAAGCAGAAAAAGTCAAATTGGGAGCGACATTAAAATGGGGCCTATATCTAAATCTGAACCGATCTTTCTGAATTTCTGCAGAGGTGATTCTAGTTGGATTATAAGATGTTGTGCCAAATTTAAAGAAAATCCAGTACAATATGTGGTTTCTAGAGCGGAAAATGTCAAATCGGGAGCGTCATTTGTATGGGGGCTATATCTAAATCTGAACCGATCTTACAGAATTTCTGCACAGTTGTTTCTAGTTGTATTATAAGATGTTGTGCCAAATTTAAAGAAAATCGAGTACATTATGTGGCTTTTAAAGCGGAAAAAGTCAAATCGGGAGCGACATTTATATGGGGGCTATATCTAAATCAGAACCGATCTTACCCAATTTCAGTACAGTTGTTTATAACTGGATCATAAGATGTTGTGCCAAATTAAAAGAAAATCGAGTACATTATGTGGCTTTTAAAGCGGAAAAAGTCAAATCGGGAGCTACATTTATATGGGGGCTTTATCTAAATCTGAACCGATCTTACTGAATTTCTGCAGAGGTGATTCTACTTGGATTATAAGATGTTGTGCCAAATTTAAAGAAAATCGAGTACATTATGTGGCTTTTAAAGCGGAAAAAGTCAAATCGGGATCTACATTTATATGGGAGCTTTATCTAAATCTGAACCGATTTAACCCGCTTTCGCCACAGGTATTTCTAGTTTGATTATATGGTGTTAAGCCAAATTTGAAGAAAATCGGGTACTATATGTGCTTTATAGGGCGGAAAAAGTCAAATCGGGAGCGACATTTGTATGGGCGCTATATCTAAACCTGAACCGATTCCCTCCAAATTCAATACCGATGGTCCTTGGCCAGAAAAAATAACTTCTGCTAAGTTTCATGACAATCGGACAACAATTGCGACCTGTAGAGTGCGAACAAACTTAGATGGACAGCAGACGGACGGACGGACAGACAGACATCGTTAAATCGACTCAGCTGGTGATTCTAAGCCGATCGGATACTTAAAGGTGGGTCTAGCTCGATTATTTCTTGGTGTTACAAACATTTGGCGCGAAACTAACTTATAATACCCTAGTCCACGAAGTGGTGTAGGGTATACAAATATGTTGACGATTTCCCGTACTGTACCGGGATCCCGGGAAATAAAACGTACGGGAAAATGCAAACCCTAGTCATGGCCCTCTTGTAGAAGCATTTGTCGTCATCAAGTATGACTAATTCAATTTAAGCAAAACGTCCTCAAGATAATTACACACGATTTTTTAAATTTCCTTACTTCTAACATTAGATTTATCCGTATATTTTCTTGAAATAGGCCTTGTCCCCTTAACGGCCTGGCTGAAGCTTATATACCCTACACCACGGATTAAAAAAATAATTTAAATTAATACAAAATTTTTATTATTTCAAATCACTCTTAAAGGAAAAGGCTACCAATACGCTTATATCATATATATCGAAATAATACGTCAAGTCAATTCAAAAAGTAAATATAAAACAACAGTCTTTAAAAAAAATACTTAAATAAATATTGGTAGTTAGTCAGTTTTTTAATTCCTAAAGCACAAAATTTGAAAATCCATTATCTATCACGTACAAAGTGCAAGATAACCAAACTTCACGATTCAACAAATTTTTGTAGTAAAAGTTGAAAAGTACGGAAAAATCTTTTTATTTTGTGTGTCAATGCAGACAGACGAATGTATACACCGAATCCATATCTCTAGATGCGGCCATTTGGTTGGTACCATTTTTATCCCCTTTACCAATTTCACCCGTAAAATGTACAACATTCTAAAATCTCATTATTTTACGTGTCTGCGCAATTAGAGGGATGTACTCACTGAATTTCATCATTCTAGCTGTAGCTGTTTAGTTGGTACCATTTTTATCCCTCTGTTCCCATTGTATCCCTTGAAAGTACGAATTTGGAAAAACCTTTTATTTGTCGTTTCCGAAATCCAAGGCTCTAGTTGAGGTCATTTGGTTGGTACTATTTTTATCCCCTTTTTTCATTTTAACCCCAAAAAGAACGAATATTGAAAAATCCGTGTATTTTACGTGTCTACGCAGTCAAAGGAATGAATGTATACTCCGAATTTCATGACTGTAGCTGCGGTCATTTGGTTGGTACAATTTTTATCCTCTTTTCCCCCTAAAAGTACGAATTTCTATATTATTTTATTTATTTTTTTTATTCGAAAAAAAAATCCAATTTTTGGGGAACTGTTTCTGTGTGAAAGTGAAATTCGAAACATTTGTAGCCATTACAACTGCCTGGAATTGAACATATAAGCGGCTATTATCAGACTTATATAAAGTTACCTTTCAGTAAAAATATATAAAAAAGTATCCTCCTATGGTGTACTGCACATTTCCTATGCATAAAAACTGCTTATTTCTGAGTCCTTTCTGACAATGCCCATATACAAATTGTTCTACTCTTCGAAATTAAAAACATTGAGCCAACTAAACCCTGGGAAGAGGGTGGTCAATTTATTCAGAATTTTCTTATTTCTTTAGCATACTCGCTTCAATGCCTTCGAAAAATTTCCAACTAGCTTTTCTCAGCATTTTTGCAAAATTGCTAATAAATCAAACCTTACACACACATATTTGTGCAGCTATTGAATTTTAAATATATGTATTTTATATCAACTGCTGGCCTAGTCCTTGTTATGAATCTGGACACACGCTTGCGCTTGGTCGTTGTTTATTATCTGTTCTGCGAACACACTGCCATACTTCATAATGGCGGTCTTTTGTGTCACAATTAGATCAAGGACGTACAAACATACATTCGTAAAATGATTTCTCAAAAACTTAGCATTTCAATTATGTACATTGTCGTCCAAGCTCCTTTTGAATGCCATCTTAATTATCTTAGTCTCCTTTTTAGCATCTAAATGCGTATCTGCTGTATTCATTGGACAACATTCAGCATTCAACGTCCAACATCCAACATTCACAGCCATCAATGGACATTAAGCCATCATTTCCTTTTGTGCTTAAATGGAATAATGCCCGTCTGCTTTTAATGGCCATAATTGTGAAACGATGAGTGTGGTGCTGGCACTGGCTCTGGCAGTGCTGATAACGTCCATTGGTTACATCAAAAAGAGCTGACGACTGTCTTGGCTGACTGGTCGGTTGGTTGGCTGTTTGCTTTGTGAATTTGAGGTAATTAAAAAGTCAACAATAATTACGTGAATGTTCCCGCTGACTGGCTCTGCCAGTCACTAAGAAACTAATTTCGAACATAATCAGGAGATCTTATCTCCTGCTCAGCATCGCTTTGCAGCACCATCAAAAACGTAATCATTATTTTTTGGAAAATGATTTCGACAAATTTTAATTATTCAACGAAGATGTTGTCGTGAGACGTGACTAAAGGATTTGCCCGTGTAATAGAGTGTGTTCGTAGATTGTGTGAGTGGATATATCATGTGATCTGATAACATTTACTTCGTAATGCCAACATTATAAAGACGCTGTAATAATTCATAAACGGAAATAGCAGATGTCTTGGAAAGATTACCTGGGTCAGTCAGATTAATGGGGATTTTAATTAATGTCAAATGTAGATTAGGTAAAGGGTGTGCGAAAAGGTCATGGAAGGACGAATATTAAAAAAAAAACTTTTTAATTTAATATTTTTTTATTTAAACAAGAAAGGAGAGACTAAATTGTAAGTGTTCGAATATATGATAAGGTTCGGTATCTCCCAGCTCCAATCGAAACATCGTATGACTCAAAGAGGCTGTTGTATTTCTCTAGGAAGTCCCCGAAACCACTAGATTGCAATGATTTAAATTTCGAAATTTCTTTTTGTAATTTCCACAAAAAAAAAAACAAATACTAAACTAAGCAAATGAATCAAAAGCAGTACGACAACATAAATTAGAAACGAGAAAATCCCCCACAAAATATGATGAATTGCATTTGTTTTAGTTCCGCCAACACACACACAACAACTCACCACAAGCCAGCCAAACAATCGAAATATCACAAAAGAAATTTCTATGGAGTACTCTGGCAAACGCACTTCTTGCAAGCACATTTCACAGCACAATTGCCGGGGATTTCATTGTCTCTTCCACTTTCTCGTTCTCGCGACATATTTGTGAGCTGTGTTTGGATTTCTGTTTTCTGGATTGTTGTTTGCCAAAACAAAAGATGCAATTTTCAATATTTTTGCGCTCTACTAAATACGTTAAATGTGAAAATGATGAATGACGTGAGCTTAAAATGCGGAACAAAACCAGAACGAGGGGGCGGGAGGGGAGGGGACGGCACGACTTCTTCTAAATGAAGCACAAACCACACACACAAGTCGACTGAAACAATAATAATTTCGAAACAAATAACAAAATACGCCAGAGTACCGAGCACAGAGAACAGAAGCGGGTAAGTGACAAGGGGCGAAGAATGATATGACTGGAGAGATTAGACATTTTTGAAAGGATTTGGAAGACAAGCAGACGACAAACGGAGAGGCGGATAGAAAGAAGGATGGATAAAAATATTTTTTTGTGTACATTGAGGAATAATGTTTCATAAAATCAACACAGATTTTTTTATCGATATTTTTCTTTAGTTTTTACTAAAATTTAAAAATCAAATTAAAATCAAATTTTCGCCTAGGTACCTTAACTATCTGTACTCTATGTTTGAAAATAAAAGTCCGATAATATAAACTTATATGTTAATTTAAATGTTATTTAGATGGCTACAAATTTCTTTTAGCATCAGTCTACAAATAATTGATAAAATACGATTTTTTTCTTGATACGAAAACCCCCATAAAATAGAAAAAGTGAAAAATATTTTGGATTCCTTTTTAATAGCTAACATTCTAAAGAAGAAAACAATGTCTAAGTGTAGAAGATCAATGGATGAATGTTGCAATTATGACACTCTCTGTAGACGCTAAATAATTGTCAAAAAATTAAAAATTCGTATTTTTCGATTTTAAAGAAAATTAAAATTTTTATTTTTTTGTGCTTATGTTTTAACATTCGCTTATGCCAAATATAGTTCGTTTGTGATAAATATTTTATATGCCCAAAAACCCAAAATAATAATGCGACATCAAGAGTTATTAGGGTTTTTTGGGCATAGTTTCGGCAAATGAACTCCGATTGTTATTAAATTTAGCATGAGCATAAAGGAAATTTTCTCGTCTTTTTATCTGCTTACATACACTTCAGAAGTTAGTGGGAAAAAAAGGAAGGAAAAAATTGAGTTTCGGAACTAAAAAATCGGACTTTTTGTACTAAATGTATCCTATTTTCCAATTTTCCGGATTGGCAAAATTTACCCTGAAAAAACGGGGAACCCTTTTAACCTTTCCAAATATGTATATATTTTGTTAAAGGCTTTCGAAGGAAAAAAAGTTGTGTTGTCCCAAGTCAGACATTTGTTCAAAAAGGAGATTTTTTTAAAATATTTATTACAAACGAACTATATTTGGCACAAGCATAGTTTTGACGTCATAATAAAGCTAAGAAACCACAATTTCAAATAAAAAATCTGAGTGCAAAATCTCTTAAAATGTGTGAGAAATAGTTCAACAAATTCAAAAAAATAAATTATGTTTTTTCAATTTTCAAAATCTGAAAAACGTGAAAATCTGTAATACAAAAAAAATAAAATTTTTTCTTCGCATTATGAACAAATACGTAAAAATATGTTAAAAAACATAAAGACAAAAAAATAAAAATTTTAATTTTCTTTAAAATCGAAAAATACGAAAAGTAGTCAACTTTGGGCCGATTTCTAAAATATATCCCCATTTTTAATGTTTATATCTAAACATAATCCTTGGGTCCTTGTCTAATTTTGATTTTTTACAGAACTCAAAAATGTCTACTAGAACAAAAGTTATTGAAAAATCTAAGAAAATATTTAGAATATTAAACATTCCCCTTGAAAGCATTACAAATTACACAAAAGATTTAGCGGGTTAAATGGGACAAATGGGGATGAAAACTGTATTAATGCGACGACAATAGAAAATTAAATTCGGTATGTACACTCCTCTAATTGCGTAGACAGGAATTTTTGAAATTCGCACTTTTAACCCATTTTGACCCAGTGTTCGATTAATCGAATAGTAAACAGTAAGAAACAGCGAAAAATGAAATTTTCTGGGATATTCTGGATTTAATGGAATAAGGGATGCAATTAAAAAAGAGGGATAAAAATTATATTACCCAAACAGCTGAAATTCGGGTGGGCCATTTAAAATATTAAATTAGAATCGGCTATAAAAAAGTACTGATTATTTTTTCAAATTTCTGGTTTTATTAGAAAGGCTGAACTTTGTCATTTAATAATGGAAGACAATATCATTCATATGACTAGCACGACTGGCTCGGCAGTACCTCATCCGATTTGTACCAAATGTACTGAACTTTTTAGATTGTTCCGTCTCGAATTTCTTCAATGGCAACTTCGATTTCATATTTCAATTGACTCTGGATGGCTCCCCACAGAAAATAATCCAAAGGGCTCCGAGGCGGCCAATTCACATCACAATTTCGTCTGATTATTCGATTTTCAAAAAGAATACGTAAAATATCGTCTTGTTGAAACCAAATGTCGTCCATGTCATTCTCTTGAATTTTTGGAAACAAAAATTCATTGAGCATAGTACGGTAACGTTCACCGTTGACGATAACGGCGTCTCCTTGCTCAATTTCGAAGCAAAAATGGTCCTTCGATACCGCCAGCCCAAAATCCACACCAAACTAGGGCTGCGACATCAGCATCGATGTTTTGGAAACATTTGTAAAAACATCGATTACTTTTTACATCGATTATGTAGTACCCATGTTTTATTGCGAAACATCGATGTTTTTCATTGAATATCTGCTTATTAACAGAAATGCCGCCAAAATGTGATATTTGGAAATATTTTACCAGAAAAAACAAGCAATTCACTTTTGTTATTTACTTTAAAAACAAGTGGTAATACTTCCAATTTAATTTGCCATACTAAATGAAACCCCTTTAGAGGCCTGGTAACAGGGATACGTTCCGAGACATTCTGCACTAATGAAGACTGCAATGGAATATGTACAATAATGGCTACATCCGTCCCTTGTGAGAGAGAGGACACGCTTCAAAAAAATCTTATTTTTACAGATGGTTGACCCAATACAAAAAAATCGAACTGAATTTCCCGATTTTGAAACGATTTTTTAGACACTAGAGGGGATGGAAAATTAAGAATTTCATATTAAGGAAATTTAAAAAAAAAATCGTAAGTTTTTGCTGGCAACATATGGAAATATAATTTTAAAGCAAATTGTTATTAGGTGAAATAAAATTATGAAATCTTAAACAAAATATATATTTTATTTTATTTTAATTTTTTACAAACTCCCTATATATATTTTTATAATCAAAAAAGTACCTCTTTGATTTTTTAAATATTTGTTTATTAAGAGCTAATAGCGTCGGTAAGATGCTCCATTACTTTCATAATAAACACGATTGCAGTCGATATTAAAACTATTTAATAGAAATAATAAAAACAGCTTACTTTCAGCTGGCTTCAACAAAGCTGTGGATATTCCCGTTTAAAATCAATCCTTGATTTGTTAAATGCATTGTTCCGCAACATTTCGGCATTATCGGTAGTGATTTTTGAAATTTCATAACCTATTAAGGACCGTAATGTTTTGTTTTTTTTTTTAAATTGTTGTTCATCACGAAGTTAAACTTTAAACAAAAACTAAAATATTAAGAAAGTCAGTACCTTTCCGATAAGCCCTTGAGACATCCAACCAAATAAGTGGAAGTTATAGCGGATTTTATAAAGAAATGCATTAATGCCAATTAGGAAAAAATGCAATTTCGTATCTTAAACATTCTAACAACCTACTCTTTTGTTTTTAATACAAGTAACTTGTAAAAATTGCTATCTCGACGTTCAAATCTTAATTTTAACAGTTTTAAAAAATATTTCTCTAGAGATGCTAAGCAATTTCTCTGCAAATTTACACTTTGTCGACGCATCTGGCCCGACAACGTACAAATGGATTTTTGACAGACATACAGAACAACGATACATCGCTGCATAATCCTTAACTAAACCCCTCAACAGCAATGACATGAACATCAATTAAGACGGGCAGCTACATAGTCGGCACAAGCGAATGCTGGACACCCTGCCAAGGAGTCACATCATAACAAACTAGGTGTCTAAATATTTATTAATAAATAATATGATTAATAACTCTGTCCAATAAATTTAGACTTTTTGATTGGAACAGAATAGTGACACTACAATTCTGAAAGGGCATGTTGTGTAGATCATTTTTGTAGAATAAACTTTTAGCCAAGCTGGTCTAAGTTTCTTTTTACAGGGGATCAAAATTTTCATTTTTTAGACGAAGAGAACATTATACTAAGTGCGAAAGGGGTTGTAAGTTAATGTCTGAGTGAATTCTTATTGTGGAAATGTACGCCAATTTATATAACAAACTTACTAGGGATAAAATTCGTTCATGGAAAATGATTATATATCATTGTACGCAAATTTTCACGAGTTAATTCCATTTTTCTGCTGACACAACTGCTTGTCTCAAAAAAGTGAGCTTCATAAAGATAACCAGAGCACTTCCAAACTCTCAAAAGGTAAAGAGTCGGGTGTAGATATATGTGAATCTAGAATGTATGTATTTTATTGAGTCTCAGCGAAAACATAGTTTGACGTTTCCAACCGAATGATAAACTTAATCCAAGGCTCTACCTTAGGATGAAGTTATTGAAAAACATGAGGCTTCAACAATAAACGGCATCATGTGAATAAAACAACAAAACGGAAGATAACAAAACAATACTAGCGTATATGCATTGAAACGAATACAATATGTACCTCAGAGTGGGTCCGACAAAAAATTATATTCGAGGAATCAAAAAAAAACGTTCCATAATTCAATTCTTTGACTCGTTTTTTCTCTAAGCAAATGCTTTTTCTAGGCTCTCGACAACTTTCCCACAGTCTGGTTCGTGGATCAACGTACTGACTAGAATCATAAAATTTGGAGAAAAGGTCTTTAGTATGACGCACAGTGGTTCAGAATCAACATCCATCGACTAAAATTCAATAACTTTTGTTCTAGTAGACATTTTTGAGTTCTGTAAAAAACTTTACATATTTATATGTATATTTCCGGCAAATGAACTCCGATTGTTATAAGATTTAGCATGAGGATAAAGGAAATTTACTCATCTTTATACCCTACACCACTTCGTGGACTAGGGTATTATAAGTTAGTTTCGCGCCAAATGTTTGTAACACCAAGAAATAATCGATGAAAAGAGCGACCCACCTTAATGTACATACATACATGTAGAGATGGAACGGAAAGCTATACAACAAAATACATCCGTTTGCCAGAGACAAACATTTAAAGTACTTATCTCCGACTGCCGATGATGTGGTGACAACGGCGGTTGGCCGCACCACGAAAGGATTGAGCAGCAGTAAATGTGGGATAAGTTCGGTTTGACTCACTCGCTCGTGGATGGATATGAAACAATACATTCGGCGAACTAATGGAAAGAAAATGGAATTGGAAAAATCCTCCAACTCTGTATATACTTGTGTGTGTGTGTATAAACAGTGATGGTTGGGTTTTTGCTTCTTCATGCTCATACACTCACACATACAATACGATTTCTGTAGCAAGCCAACGATGTTGTGAGACAAATGGATTTGGCGAAGCATTAATGACACACTGTCATGGCATTTGTTGATGATTTTATACACTTCAGCTTCTCTAGTTTTTGTGCGCGGTTTTGTTTCATCCGTCCATTTGAAAATCCACTGAACTCCCATAGCTGAGCGTGCGTCCGTCCGTCTGTACGAATTCTATTTGGTCCACAGCCAGTGCGGGATTTATTTCTAACCTCGAAAGCGTGCAAATAAAATAAAATACAGTATATTTCCATTTTCATTTGAATGTCGAAGGGGGGGTGGTGTTTTGCCATCATCAGAACTGAATATTTCATTTGAACCCTATTACATACACTTCATGCTTGTGTGAAAATATTTGATGACATATTTTATTTTATGCATTTCTATGTTCTTTTTGTTTGTTGGTTTTGTTATTTTAGTATGTCCAGTGCAAGGTAACGACTTTATATTGGTGTGGCATTTTCAAGTGCATACCCTACAGTGTAATTGAGGGTTTTGAGGGTTTCCTCTTATAATAAGGAAATTTTAAATAAAACGCACAGGGAGGGGAAAGTTAACACAGGGTTCGCAGAGACTCTCTAACTCTCAGCTCAAGTCGTTACTATAATGAATGAAAGTCGAGAAGAAAGCACAACAACAAGAGCTAAGCAAACAGAAACAATGAAGACTTCCCCTACAAGATTTTGCCTACAAGATTGTTCAAATCAATCTTGTAGGCAAACTCTATAATGGTGAAATAATGGATTCTATTTTTTTCCGATGTTTTTGGGCAAATTATGCCAGAATTTCAGTGAAAAACTTTATAATTTTTTATTTAATTCATAAATACAAGGTATACAAATTATGGAATTCGGTGTGCACATTCCTCTGAATGCGTGGACGCTAAAATAAAAAGATTTTTCCAAAATAGGTAGAATCTTGAATTTAGGTTATCTTGCACTGTGTACGTAAGAGATAATACATTTTCAAAAATTTTACTTTCGGAATTGAAATAGGATGGAAATACAACCAACCAAACGGCTGTTGCTGAAAATGCAGCCACTGGCACGGCAGTACCTTATCCGACAAACCTAATTTTTCTGTACAGCCCAAAATCCACGCCAACCAATGACTCGTTGTGGATGCATTGGCTTCTCAATAGTCACGTGTGGGTTCTCTGAACCCCATATGCGGAAATTTTGCTTATAGACATAGCCACCTAGATGAAAATGAGCTTCATGAGGGCCGATCTCTTCTCGAAAATTTTCCACGTAAATTTCTTGCATTTTCCACGTAAATTTCTTGCAGTTTTTCAAAATTGGCAAGACATCTTATATTTCAACTAAAGGGTGTCCCAAGAAGAACGCAATTTTTAAATCTGGCAACATTCGAAGTGTCATTGTTTGACATTTGAACAATTGTTATTGTTTGTTAGTAGAAGGTACGAGGTTAGTAAAAATGGAGCGCTACACGAATGAACAACGCATTCTCATTGTGAAATTGTTTTACCAAAATGGTGAAAGTTTTGCGGCTACAGTTCGCAAATTGCGATCAATTTGGGGTCACAATAATGCTCCAAAAGAGTCAACTGTAAAGAGATTAATGGATAAATTTGCCGAAACTGGGTCTGTTAGTGATGTAAAGACAACAACGCGCCATCGACCAGGTCGATCGACCGAAAATGTCGCAGCTGTACGTGATGATGTCGCTCAAACTCCATCCACCTCAATTCGACACAGAGCTCAGCAAATTGGTGTCTCCAAATCCACTTTGCAGCGAATTTTGACGAAAGATTTGCATCTTCATGCATACAAAGTTCAATTGACTCAGGAACTGAAGCCAACTGACCATGGACAGCGAAGGGAGTTCGTTAATTGGGTATTGGAGAGACAACATGATAATGCTGATTTTGCCGATAAAATCATCTTCAGTGACGAGGCCCATTTTCATCTTAATGGCTTCGTCAATAGGCAGAATTGTCGCATTTGGGGTGCGGAAAATCCTCGAGTGATTCACGAGAAGCAAATGCATCCTCAACGTGTCACTGTGTGGTGTGGTTTTTGGGCTGGAGAAATCATTGGACCTTTTTTTGATGAAAATGAGGCAGGTCAAGCGCAAACAGTCAATGGTGTTCGGTATCGTGAATGATAACCAGTTTTTTCTTGCCTAGAATTGAAGAAATGAATGTGGAGGGCATGTGGTTCCAACAAGACGGCGCCACATGTCATACAGCCAGAGAAACAATTCAATTGCTGCTTCAGTCATTTCCCGGTCGTGTTATTTCGCGTTTTGGAGATCAGAATTGGCCGCCTAGATTGTGCGATTTAACACCATTAGATTTTTTTCTTTGGGGTTTTTTGAAGTCGATGGTTTACGCGAATAAGCCGTCGACGACTCAAGCCTTAAAAGACGAAATTGGACGCTGCATTAATGAAATACCGCAGCATTCATGCAAAACGGTCATTGAAAATTTCATTAAAAGATCGCGTGCATGCCAGCAAAGCCGCGGCGGCCATCTGCACGATATATTGTTCCATACATAACCTCATTCTGTCTACTTTACGATATAATAAAGTTTCGCGATTTTTTCTTAAATATCTGTGTTTTATTTAAAATTAAAAAATTGCGCTCTTCTTGGGACACCCTTTAGAAACACACACGGTGAAAATGAGCCAGATCGGTTCAGATTAAGATATAGCCCCCATACGAATTTCACTCCCGATTTGACTTTTTCTGCTGTAGAAACCACATATTTTAACAGATCTTCTTCAAATTGGCAAAACATCTTATATTTAAACTAGAAAAACCCATGAAACACACCAAATGAGCCAGATCGGTTCAGATTTAAATATAGCTCCTATACAAATTTCGCTCCCGGAATGATTTTTCCGCCTCAGAAACCACGTATTTTTTCCAAATTGAATTGTATTCTGATAGAAAGTGGAGTGTATCATATAGTCGGCAGCGCCCGACTTTAGCCTTTCCTTACTGGTTTAATTCTAACAAAGGAAACTACGTCTATATGTATATAAATATATATAGAAGTTATGACATTCCTTATAGATTCGATAGAATTTTAAAATATTACGATTTTTACATTTTTGGCTAAATAGCGCGGATACCGCTTTACAAAGTATGTAGATGCCATCTAATATTGTGCTGCAGATGTAGATATTCTGTATGTAGATTCTATCTCATATTCTGAAGTAGTTGGGATCCAAACAAGAAATATTTGAAGCAAATGTATACATAAATGCCGAAGTTATAACTCTTATGACTGTAGAAGTAAGAACATTTTGGAAATCGTATGAATTTGTTACCAAATTTTAGCTTAAATTGAATTAGTCATACTTGATGACGACATGTACATCTACAAGAAGGTCCATTTATCCTTGAGCCAGGAGAATATCACAGTTCAAATCGATTCAATTTATTACAGACCAAAATAAATCAAACAAAATAATTTTTCTTATTTTTATGATTTTTTTCAACTCTTTGGAAACTGTTCCCCGACCACTGTTTCTATGAGACCAAAATAAATCAAACAAAATAATTTTTCCTATTTTTTATGATTTTTTTTTTTTTCAACTCTTTGGAAACTGTTCCCCGACCACTGTTTCTATGAGAAAGTGAAATTCCCTAAATTTATAGTAAATTCTAAGGACATTTTCTGCAAAAACTGTGGGTCTAGTATGCATTCTTAGCTCACGGAATTCTAATACAGACGGAAATGGATTGATCCTCTTCGAATTTGAAGTCGCTTTCCGAGGGCTAGGAATTGATCTTAGACCCATGGTTTCTTGGACAAAAGTTTTGAGAATTTTCCATAGAGTTCGTTTTCGTCTGACACTTTCTGATTTTTTTCACCAATACAAAATAGTACCATTAAACATTTCTTATTGATGATATGAATCAGTACAACTCAATGCACGCAAAAATTAAATTTTTAGGTCTAGGACACAAAATTTTTATTTTTGGCATTTATACGTTCCCACAGTTCGTATTACGGTTGAACCCGATGATATAAATCTGAAACTATAGGTGAAGTTGAGGTATTTGGCTTCTTAGTTTTTCATTGTGTCCACCTCCTGTTAACCTTTAAAAGAACTGCAAACTGCATTCAGTAGGACACAATATTTCAAAAAATATTTAAAATGCTTATTCGCACCCTATGATACAGCGTCAACTTAAAGATAAGAATATGTGCTAAGAAAACTTAGCTTCCATCTGTATTGGTTTAGATTTAACAATAAATTTTCCATCAATAAAAAGTAAATATGAATAAACTAAGGGGTAAACTTGAAATAGTGGTTAATGCTGAATTAATTTGGCATTTGAAGTATTTTTAACAGATATTCTCCTCTTTAATTTGACACTAATAGCGTTATCATAGGGTGCGAACAACTACTAAATATATTTTTTGAAAAAAATTATCCTTGGGAAATTTGATTTGAACTGGGATATTGTCCTGGCTCAAGACCATTTTGCATCTATATTTGATAGAATGCAAATTTATTTACAAATGGCCTGCTGACATTTATTACTTGGCTGCAGACTACCACGATCATGGAAACTTTTAAACCTTTAAACAGTATTCAAACCTATAATATTACAATATACTAACTGCTCTATACTGAGGGTATACTTCGGTCGGTTTAACCTCAAATATTCATTTCAATAGATATAAATATTCAAATAGAATGAAAATATTTACAAGGTATGTGTGTGTATAATATTTTAAAAATTGTTTAGTTTCCGTTTGACAACTATGTATATACAGAATAACGAAAAAGTCGCCTTTGTGTCATGGCGGTTGAATAATAAACGACGGTAAATGAAATACTAGTCGCTGAAAATACAGTGGTTTACATTGAACAACAAAAACAACAACCACAACAACAACTAAATTGTAAATGATTTGTTTTTGTCAATGTAGACTTTATGCAAAATGATTAATTGTACTGCTATGCGGTGTGGAAATTTGAATAACAAAAACAAGATATAGCAAAAAAAATAATAATAAAAGGCACAAAAACAACATAGTGAAATATAAAGAGATGTAAAAAAAAGACAAAGTAAATTATTATATTCCAAGCTGACAAAGAAAAGAATTCACCTTACTCACAACTCCTTTGCAAGAATGTGGTTTAAAATGAAAATAAAAATATAAATGTCTATGCTTGCCAGATGTTTAGAGAAATAAATGGCTACTGCAATTTACTAAATCACCATGACATAAATTGTCATTTCCAAAAGTGATGCTATCACTCGATTGTTTTGGATAACCTTTGGCGTTACCCTGTATGTATTCGCAATGTATGCCATATATTACTTGTGCTCTGATGCGTATGATTGATATTTCATCAATTCATACGCCACCCTGGACGACACCTCGATTTCAACATTTGCCAGTTCAATTGTTACATCGAATTTTCTTTTTACATTTCTAGTTATTTTCACATAAACATTAAAGTTAACTATATCCTGTGTTCAGCGAAAAACATAAAAAAACTAAAGACCTATGAACTGTAGATGGAATTTTGGTCTACAGCCAACTTCTAATACAGCAATGTTTGGCAAAGGCAGCCGGAAAATGCTTTCAACTGCAGTCATTCTAATTATGCTAAAATCTCATGTGGAAATTGTGAGTTTTTCGTTTTGTTTTCTTTTTTGTCAAATGACGATATAATAGGGGGGGGGGTGTATATCATGAAAGATAAATGTATGTTATAATAGACTGTACGAGACACAAGGAAACACCTACACTTTTTTTCTTATGTCTTAACTTGTCATTTTTCCAGTTGGTTACTTAAAAGTAAATGGAAATGTTCGTAACAGTTGCATATGTACAAAAAGGATAATGAATTTAAACATATATCACTTGGATTAGAGCGGAGGAGGATTTCTTGCCTGTGGCGATGTGAACATAATTTATTGGTTACTGAAAAGCATACTCATTTCAAGGGTTGACAAAATTCACCATTTTTCAAAAATGTTGCCAGAATTAATGAAGTGAACTGGCAGTCAAGTAAGGTGATGATGGAGTCCGAATGTTTTGCTGCTGTAGTTTTACTCACTAACTAACACACCCTAGACACATTTTTGACAAATAATTAAGTCCAATCGAAATACTCTTATTTATGTATGGTGTTAGTAGAGCCCCATAGACAAAAATCTTACTGCTTGGCACGGAATGACTCATATAACCATATCATAGATCAGTTTTTCCTTTTGCGAAATAAACAATTATTATCGAATAACTAAAAATACAAATCAGCGCCTTATTTAAGCAAAACTTGTGACAATTTAGACTGAAATTATGTGAATTTTATTTGAAAATTTGCAAATTTTCTTTTACGAAAGTCGAAAATTTCTTAGTGACTTAATTTTGAAATATATTTCAAAATACAATACATGGAAAGTTTTACAATTTTGGCGATTTCATATTAATATCATCCAAGTAAACAGTCGATTTTTTAAGAATTTACATATGTGGGATTCTATGCAAAACAGATCAGAACAGAAAAAAATGTGATCAAATAACTAATGCAGGGGATTTTATGGTCTTATGGGAATCCAAAAAATATTTTTCTTTGCAATAACAAATTAAAAATATATATATTTAGTTTTTTTATGATGCTATGCCGCTATCGATTTTAACTGTTTTTGCTCTAAATGTCGCCAAACGTGCTTACTTTCAATTGTAAAAAATAAATACATGATCTCACGAATTGTAAGCTATAGAAGGAACCGTAAGACGCACTATTTAAATAGAAAATAGCTACACAAACTTATTCTAACTTATCAAAAAAGTAAACGTTGTCCAGCTCAGTAGCATCCAACTCCGATCATAAAAAATCATTAATCATCTCTCGATAGCGAAATCCATTCACCGTAACTGTTGATCCAACCTCATTTTCGAAAAAGTAAGGTCCAATGACCACGCCGGACCATAAGCCGCACCAAACAGTCACACGATGAGAATGTAGATGAGTCTCAACAAAAACTCTTGGGTTTTCCGAGCCCCAGATGCGACAATTTTGGTTGTTGACGTAGCCACCGAGATGAAAATGGGCCTCATCAGTCAAGACGATTTTTCGATGAAATTACGGATCATTTTCGTTCATGAATTTTAATAATTTCAATGCGTTGTTGAAGCGTACATCGTTCCATTTTTAGTAATAACGTAATTTCTACTTTTCAAATGTCAAAGAATAAAAGCTTCAAAAGTTGCAGCTACCGAAATACCGGGTGATTCAAAATAACACCTCTTGTTGGAAAACCCTGTATTTTATTTATAACGATTTACGGTTTCTTCTATAACTTTCAATTCGTATGAGATCCCATGAATTTGTTTTTCAGATGAAAGTAAACACAGAAAAATGATTAAGAGAGACGACGAGATACTGTTCTTAAACAATGAAAATATTATTTTTTTATTGTCGAAAAAGTATACCTTTAGAATTAAATTAATTTTTAAACAAGTAAGGAAAGGCTAAAGTCGGGCTGGGCCGACTATATGATACACTCCACTTTCTATCCGAATACAATTCAGTTCGGTAAAAATGTGTAAACGGGAAGAATTTTTGTATGTTTCCTAATCATAGGCTGATATGACCTGACCAATTCGTCAAATCGAGAAGAATATTTGTATCGGGGCTATATCCAAACATGGAATGAATTGACCCACACTCACAATAGAATCTTCCATTCTACGTGTTATGCTCAATTTGAAGAAATTCGGTGAAAATTCGTGGTTTCTGGTGCGGAAAGAGTCAAGCCGGGAGTGAAATTTGTATGGAAGCTATATATAAATCTGAACCGATCTGACCCATTTTCATCATGGGTGTTTATAGTCGAAATATAAGATGTTTTGCCATTTTTGAAGAAAAGCTGTTGAAATATGTGGTATCTAGAGTGAAAAGAGTCAAATCGGGAGTGAAATTCGTATGGGGGCTATATCTTAATCTGAACCGATTTTCTTCAAATTAAATAGCGTTAGTCCTTGTCCCGAAAAACTTCGTTGTGCACAGTTTCATTTGGTTTTAGCCTCAATTGCGACCTGTATCGTGATTACAAGAATTGATCGATTCAAAAAGTGATTCTAAGTCGATCGGTATAATTAACAATGGGTCTATCTCCCTTCCTTTTGTGTGTTACAAACAAATGTACAAAGACATAATACTCTCGTGGAGTGTATAAAAATATATCACACGAGTTGAAAATTATAGAAGAAATCGTAGGGCTGAAATTATATTTTTAAACATTGATAATTTTCGAATTCACTCGCACTATTTAAATAGCAAATAGCTACAAAGATTCGTTTGAGATGCCATATATTTGTTTTTCAGATGAAAGAAAAATGATTAAAAACATCAGTCCATAAAAAATACATGTAAAGGGTGATTTTTTAGCTATTATCTTTTTGGCAATACTGGTTAAATAGCTGACGCAAGTTTCGTGTTTTGTTTCACTGTCATCAACATCTTCAGTTTGGTCTATAATTTAACCATGAATCGTCTTACAAACGAGCAACGCTTGCAAATTATTGAATTTTATTATCAAAATGCATGTTCATCGCGCGCTTCTTCCATTTTATGGTCAGTTTAATCGACCCACTGAAGCAGCTATTCGGGCTATTGTGACTAAATTTCGCACCAAATTTACATTGTTGGACATTAAACCACCAACACGCTTACGTAGAGTGCGAACTGAAGAAAATATCGCAGCTGTATCGGCCAGTGTTAATGATGGCCATCAATTATCGATTCGTCGCCGTTCGTAGCAATTTGGCCTCTGTTACGCAAAAATGTGGAAATGCCAAAATTGGACTAAGCGGACGGACCATTTGAGCCTCAGTCAAGGTCAACATTTGCATTAAATAATCTTCAAACATTAAATTATATGGACCGTACTATCGATTCAAATAGAAATTTCATGAATTTTTCTGAATTTTATGTGTTTTTTTTAAACTTTCCTATAGCTTTTAAAAAATCACCCTTTATTATTTTTTATTGTCAAAAAATTATCTTTAGAATTAAAATCGTTTTCATAAATAAGAAAATATCTTTTAAACGCTTCTATCCGCGTCAAAATATCTTAAATATGTCAGAAGTTGTGGAATTTAGAAGACAGTAGCTTCTAGAGTTCACCCCAAACTTCCCCCGTCTTGCGAGGAAACGACACTCTCCTTCAACACAGTATACTCTGTGTAAGCTTTATGATCAGCAAAATAATATTTAAAGAACAAAATTAATTTTTATGTTCCATTTTGCAGAGAATCTGTACACACAAAAGAGTTGCGTTACTGATTGACTGACTAACCGACATATTATTGATTGGGCGCTGATCAGACCAAACGGCTGAAGCCAGGGTCATGAAATTTCCAAGGTAGTTCCCAAATATGACGTTGACGCGGACTAAGAAGAAGAATAAAGAATTATGAATTAGGGGATTAAATGGGACAAAACGGGACAAACATCGAACCTTCGTTCTGACTAAACGATAGTAGCCAGAAACATGAATTTCGGTGTGTGCCTTGCCTTACCATACAGACGTGCTACAAAAAGGGATTTTTCGAAATTGGTACTTTTAAGGGAGGAAAGAGACAAAAGGGATAAAAACTGTACCAATTTAAATAATGTATAAACGTAGTACCAGATAAAGTACATGCTTTTTCAATCTCTTCAAATATCGTACATATTCGGTAAAGTAATATAATGGTACATGTGAACTTTTACAACAATTTAGTCCACGTTATTCTATACTCTTCAAAGATAATAGGACTGATAGTATAGAGTAACATAGAACATGTCTTTTGAAGACTGGTAGCGAGAAGGACGGTGGGTCAATTCACCATCCAATGACAAATGACCCCAGAAACACGAAAATGAAGTCTAAAATAGGCGCACGGGCCCATGGAGCCCTAGGGAACCGCCCACTTTCAGTCAAGTATGGGTTCCATTCATTTTAGTACCCACTCGAAAATTGTTGCTTCACATTTACATTTTCCGGACCTCTGGGGGCATACTAGGCCCACAAAAAAAAATATTTTTCATTTATGACATCTAAAGGATGATTTTTAAAGCTATAGGAAAGTTTTTCAAATAAAAAAAATAATACATGATAATAAAATTCAATAATTTGCAAGCGTTGTTCCTGAAGATGTTTGACAGTGAAAGAAAACACGAAACGTATGTTTAGCTAAAAAATCACCATTTATAACAAATCTTCTTTCATTTGAGTAACCACACAAAAAATTTAGTTTAATATTCTCTTCTTAAGGGCCTCTGGGGCCTACTGGGTCCACAATAACACATGTTTTGCATATATGCCATCTACAGGAAATTTCCGTTCATTTGAGTACCCACAATTGACTGAACGTTGGCGGACCCGTTTTTCGGGTCCCTAGGGCCTCAAGGGTCCTTGCGCCTATTTTAGACTTCATGTTTTTTGGATCAACCTTCAACAAAATACAATATATTTTTTTAATTTGGAGGTGCGTCTCATAAACTGCACTTCGACCAATAACTTACTCTAAGGATCTATTATTTCAGAAAAAAATACCAAAATGCGGCACAAAAAAATAATTTTTAGGAGCGTTTAGCTTACAGAATGCTTGATCTAGGAATGTAATATCTTGCAAATCATCACTAAACAATCCAAACTATATTTTCGCGCGGTGACTGGAAGCTAAAAGAATCAGGAAAAAAATGACTACAAAAATTATTTCAGCCAGATTAGTGGGATATGAGCAATTCTCATAAAAAATAATTAATTTTGACAATTAAATTTCGAAGCCCAAAGCACCGATTTCAGCAGAAAAAACTTAATCTTATCTGGCGAAACAGCTGCTAAAAAAGGTTTTGTCTACAGATCCTTGATCGAAACTAACGAGTTTCTGTTAGTTTTCTAAAAAAATAAATTTTGGGATTTATTTTCCCCGGTTTAGGAATATTAGCATAGCACAAAAAACTCGAATTTGAAAAGTTAATGTTTTTGATTTTTTAACATTTTTTTTTGTGAAATTCTTGTGAAATAGTTTGCAGAAGCTGTTAGAAATCAACGCTAATAAAAAAATCGAAAAGGATACTTCACTTGAAGAGGTCCCCATGTCAATCAAATAATTGTAGAAGGATCGAAGACATGCAAATAATACCCCTCCTTCATTAAATTGTTTTATCGTATCAATCTACAACGACATCCCCTTTTTTTATTAACCGACTCTTTGTTAAAACAAAAAATTACCATTTAAAATGCAGGCTCGAACCATGTAACTACCAAAGCCAAAAATGTGATTAAATTTTCCGAAACCAATTGACCCGTATCCTGTCAAATCAAACATTGCCTCTCAGACAATCATTTGCAGCGAAGTGGGACGAAATACGACCACCCCCCAAAAATGACACTCCGAAGAAAAGTTATCTGACCTTTTTGCTATTTTTCGCATCGCTGCGGCAACAACAATTTCAAAATCGTCAGCATCAGCATAAAACCGCACATCCAGAGTAGGTTTGAGGTTTCACACAACATTTAATCTGTTCACAATCTAAGAGCACATAAATCAATACCGACGGGCACATCAAAATCATGGTAGACCGCAACATTTAAACCAAATCATTACATTACAGTCACTGGCCTTCATCATGACCGTACTGACTGGATTCACACAGCACCATAATTCAGGCGATACATTTAAACGCCATTAAATGCTTGACATAAGTATCTACCTCTACCTCGTCCACCACCACAATAACAACATCAAAGCTGGCTGGCTGCGGAGGAAGGTTAGACGAATCGAAAAAAAAAAACCTAAAAAAAGTTAATGACTTTGTAGCCTCAAAATTGTAGTCATTTTCTTAACCCAAACCGAATATAGGGAGGGAGAGAGAGCCAGAGAAAGAGTGATGATTCATGTGTCATTGTTTACAGCCAGCTGTGTAAAAACGAGGGAGGTATGGTTGGTTGGATTATTTATTTATTATGAAATACAATTGAGCCGGGGTAACTAAGACCACTGTAACTAGTTATTGCAGCGACAGAGCAGAGCCTCTGGTGGAAAATAACACAAAACAATATTTTCGATATTTTAACAGTGTTTTTCGTGTAGGAAAAAAACTTAAAAAACATTTCTGGATTTAAGGGCGAACTTATTACTCGAAACAAATAAATACGGCCTTTAGTTCGACCGGGTCGAAATTTATATACCATCTTCCACCGAGGCTGTCGATTTTTTGGAAAAAGTGCAATAACATTACATGAAAATGTTACATTTTTTCACTATAGCCAAACCAACACAAATAAAAATATGGAAAAATTAATTTTTTAAATAAAAAAAAAACAATTTTAAATATTTAATATTTAAACCACACTATAAGGCAAGACTACCCATATATTTATACTTTGTATATAGAAATAATAATTCAAGTCAATTCAAAACAGTAAGCATAATGCAGCAATCTTCAAAAAAAGCTTAAATATCCTAAATATTAGGGGGTAGTGGGCAACAATCGTTCGATTGACTGCATTTCTATCCTATTTTAATTCCAAAAGTACACATTTTTAAAACCCATTATCACTCACGCACACAGTGCGAATGCATGATTCTATCTGCGGCCATTTGGTTGGTACCATTTTTATCCCCTTTTCTCATTTAACCCCTTAAAAGTACAACTTTGAAAAATCGTTTTATGTTGCATGTCTACGCAATTAGAGAGTTGTACACATCGAATTTTATCATTCTAGCAGCAGCCGTTTAGTTGGTACCATTTTTATCCCTCTGTTCCCATTGTATCCCTTGAAAAATGGAATTTGGAAAAACCTTTTTATTTGTATACCCTCCACCTCCAGGATGGGGGTATACTAACTTTGTCATTCCGTTTGTAACACCTTGAAATATCGACCTGAGACCCTATAAAGTATATATATTCTTGATCGTCATAAAATTCTAAGACGATCTAGCCATGTCCGTCCGTCCGTCTGTTGAAAGCAAGCTATCATCTAAACGAAAGGAGCTAGAACGTTCAAATATTCCATAAATGCGTCTTATAGTCGTAGATCGGTTGGGATTGAAACGGGGCGAAATCGGCCCTAAGGGAAAAATTTTTCCCTCACAAGGACTAAAAATACCCACAATAATCTCTAATATTTAAGCGTGTTTTTTGGATATGACTGTTCATATTTGCTTGATATTTGGTATGCGCATTCCCCTTATAGCAAAAACGTGCACCATAAAGTGATTCTTATTTGTAGGGGGTGAAATGTGACATAAAAAGGGATAAAAATGGTACTTATTAAACGACAATAGCTAGAAACACGAAATTCGGTGCGTGCATTCCTCTAATTGAGTAGATAAATAATATAAAAAGTATTTTTTCCACATTCGTACTTTTAAGGGGTAAAATGGGAATTTCATTATTCTGTACCTAGAATAATGAAATTCGGTGTATACGTTCCTCTGATTGCATAGTTCGAAATTCTTACTTTTTGGGGTTAACATGAAAAAAGGGGATACAAATAGTACCAATCTAATGACCGCAGCTAGAGTCATGAAATTCGGAGTATACATTCCTCTGAGTGTGTAGACACGGAAAATAAACTGATTTATCGAAATTCGTACTTTTTGGGGTTAAAATGAAAAAGGGGATAAAAATAGTACCAATCAAATGACCGCAGCTAGAGTCATGAAATTCGGAGTATACATTCCTCCGACTGCGTTGACACGGAAAATAGACGAATTTTTCGAAACTAGTACTTTCAAGGGATACAATGGTACAGAGGGATACAAATAGTACCAACTAAACGACTACAACTAGAATGATAAAATTCTAATTGCGTAGAAACGTCAAGGAGGTAAAAATGGTACCAACCAAATGGGCGCAGCTGGAATCATGGAATTCGGTGTATACATTCCTCTGACTGCATAGACACGCAAAATAAAAAGTTTTTTTCCAAATTCGTATCTTTTTCTTTTACGGCAAAAATTGGTTGAATCATGAAGTTAGGTTATTTTGCACTATGTACGTCTGATAATGGATTTTTAAAATTTGTACTTTTGGAATTAAAATAGAATGGAAATACAACCAACTTTAGCACCCACTATCTACCGATATTTATGGCTTGAAAATATTTTTGAAAATATAAATATAACAATATTTATTTTTTGAATTCACGTATAAGATAATGCTACCAATCATTACCTTATAAGCGTGGTTTGAAATAATTAAAATATTATATTTATTTATAAAATTAATTTTTCAATATCTGTATTCGTTTTGGTTTGGCTATATTACAAAAATTATATTTTCCTGTAATATTACTGCACTTCTACGAAAACCGACAACCTCTGTGGAATGCAATCCATGGTGGAGGGTATATAAAGTTCGGCCCGGCCGAACTTAACGCCGTTTTTACTTGTTTGTGTTTACGAAGTCGGAGGAATGTATGCACTGAATTGAATGATTCTAGCTGCGGCCTTTTGGTTGGTACATTTTTATCCCCTTTTACCGATTTTATCCCTTAAAAGTACAACTTTAATGTTGTGTTGTGTGTCTATATCTTTATGTTGTTGTTGTGTTGCTGTGTGTCTATGTCTAGAGGGATGTACGCTCCGAATTTCATCATTCAGCTGCAGCCGTTTAGTTGGTATGATTTTTATCCCTCTGTATCCCATTAAAGTACGAACTTGGAAAAATCATTATATTTTTCGTGTCTACGCAGTCAGTGGAATGCCTATTCCGAATTTCACTATTTTAGCCGTTTGCCGTTGGTACCATTTTTGTCCCCATTCGGCCCATTGTCCGCCTAAAAGTGCAAATTTCGAAAAATTCTTTTATATTTCGCGTCTACACAGCCAGATGAATGTATACATTCAATTTCATGATTTCAACTTCCAACGGTTTGGGGTACCATTTTTATCCCTCTTTTTCAATTGTATCCCTTAAAAGTACGAATTTCGAAAAATTCTTCTATTTTACGTGTCTATGCAATTAGAGGGATGTACACACCCAATTTCATGAGTCTAGCTGTTGTCGTATCATTGGTACCATTTTTATCACTTTTTGGTCCCAAAAGTACGAATTTTGAAAAGTTCCTCTATTTTACGTTTCTACGCAACTATAGGGATGTACACACAGAATTTCATAATTCTAGATGTCGTATCATTGGTACCATTTTTATCCCTTTTTGTCCCATTTCGGCAGTTAATACTTTTATTTATTTTTTGGTGCTTTTACGATATAAGAGGAATGAACGCAACGAATTTCAAGTGAATATAAAGCAGAAAATTAATAAATAATCTAAATATTAGTGGATATTTTCAGTCCTTGTTAGGGGCAAATTTTTCCCTTTGGGTCGATTTCGTCCACTTTCAATCTCAAACGATCTGCAACCTTAAGATATATTTAGGGAAATTTTGAACCCCTAGCTCTTTTCGTTCGGTTGCTAGCGTGCTTTCAATATACAGACAAAAAGACGGACATGGCTAGATCGTCTTATTTTTTACTACGACCTTGAATATATATATTTTATACTATCTCCGACGAATATTTCAAGGTGTTACACAGTGCATATACCCCCATTCTTAGGTGGAGGGTATACTAATCAAAATATTATGGGTATTTTTGTCCTTGTAAGGGAAAATTGTTCAGTTTGAACCGATTTCGCCCAATTTCAATCGCAACCGATCTACAACTTGTAGAAGTATTCTGAGAAAATTTCGACGTCCCGGCTGCTTTCGTTTAGATGATAGCGTGCTTTCAATAGGCAGACAAACAGGCACGCTTAGATTGTCTTCGATGTTTACCACGACCAAAAATAAATATATACTTTATGGACTATAATGGGGCAAAATTACAGGAAAATTTGAAAATTAAAACAAACTTAAAGAATAGTTAAATTAATTCGAATTTCCCCACACCTTTCATCTGCACTATCCTCTCCTCCACTTATCACATTCACCTCGTTCCCTCGCATGTAAATGATGGCTCATCCCCTTCAGGCTGTCAGATAATCAACATATGTTGTCAATACAATGGACACATGCCATGCAGGGATGATGATGATGACAGCACGTGAAGAAAGGCCATTCTGTACAGGCCTTCAGTCACCCATCGTCTGCAGTGGGATGCAAGAATGAAAATTCGTACGGCTCATTAAATCTATGCGCTCAAAATTTTATGAAACTTTTCTTAAGAGGCGGGGGTGAATACTACCAAAAAGCAAACGGGAGATTGAAAACAGAGGGACAAAACATTAGACACAGCAGGAGGGGGTTTGTCCAGTTTGTATGTACTTGTCCATGTCCGTGCGGATGTGAGTGTATTTCTGAACAGTTTATATTTGATCCGTTATTATGTCGCCAGTTAACATGAATTTTCAAACGTGTGGATTTGTGGTTGCTGGCGTTCTAAGCTCGATTTTTATGCATCAACAAGAATTTCTAGGCAAGTGGCACATATAAGCGCCCCAAAATGTTACGCACATAATGCGGTGATGTGTTAGACAAATATATGGGGCACTTCATAGGAAATTAAACTCTGATTTGGAAGATAACATTTTTTTATTTTTATTTTTATTTTTATTTTTATTTTTATTTTTATTTTTATTTTTATTTTTATTTTTATTTTTATTTTTATTTTTATTTTTATTTTTATTTTTATTTTTATTTTTATTTTTATTTTTATTTTTATTTTTATTTTTATTTTTATTTTTATTTTTATTTTTATTTTTATTTTTATTTTTATTTTTATTTTTATTTTTATTTTTATTTTTATTTTTATTTTTATTTTTATTTTTATTTTTATTTTTATTTTTATTTTTATTTTTATTTTTATTTTTATTTTTATTTTTATTTTTATTTTTATTTTTATTTTTATTTTTATTTTTATTTTTTTTATTTTTATTTTTATTTTTATTTTTATTTTTATTTTTATTTTTATTTTTATTTTTATTTTTATTTTTATTTTTATTTTTATTTTTATTTTTATTTTTATTTTTATTTTTATTTTTATTTTTATTTTTATTTTTATTTTTATTTTTATTTTTATTTTTATTTTTATTTTTATTTTTATTTTTATTTTTATTTTTATTTTTATTTTTATTTTTATTTTTATTTTTATTTTTATTTTTATTTTTATTTTTATTTTTATTTTTATTTTTATTTTTATTTTTATTTTTATTTTTATTTTTATTTTTATTTTTATTTTTATTTTTATTTTTATTTTTATTTTTATTTTTATTTTTATTTTTATTTTTATTTTTATTTTTATTTTTATTTTTATTTTTATTTTTATTTTTATTTTTATTTTTATTTTTATTTTTATTTTTATTTTTATTTTTATTTTTATTTTTATTTTTATTTTTATTTTTATTTTTATTTTTATTTTTATTTTTATTTTTATTTTTATTTTTATTTTTATTTTTATTTTTATTTTTATTTTTATTTTTATTTTTATTTTTATTTTTATTTTTATTTTTATTTTTATTTTTATTTTTATTTTTATTTTTATTTTTATTTTTATTTTTATTTTTATTTTTATTTTTATTTTTATTTTTATTTTTATTTTTATTTTTATTTTTATTTTTATTTTTATTTTTATTTTTATTTTTATTTTTATTTTTATTTTTATTTTTATTTTTATTTTTATTTTTATTTTTATTTTTATTTTTATTTTTATTTTTATTTTTATTTTTATTTTTATTTTTATTTTTATTTTTATTTTTATTTTTATTTTTATTTTTATTTTTATTTTTATTTTTATTTTTATTTTTATTTTTATTTTTATTTTTATTTTTATTTTTATTTTTATTTTTATTTTTATTTTTATTTTTATTTTTATTTTTATTTTTATTTTTATTTTTATTTTTATTTTTATTTTTATTTTTATTTTTATTTTTATTTTTATTTTTATTTTTATTTTTATTTTTATTTTTATTTTTATTTTTATTTTTATTTTTATTTTTATTTTTATTTTTATTTTTATTTTTATTTTTATTTTTATTTTTATTTTTATTTTTATTTTTATTTTTATTTTTATTTTTATTTTTATTTTTATTTTTATTTTTATTTTTATTTTTATTTTTATTTTTATTTTTATTTTTATTTTTATTTTTATTTTTATTTTTATTTTTATTTTTATTTTTATTTTTATTTTTATTTTTATTTTTATTTTTATTTTTATTTTTATTTTTATTTTTATTTTTATTTTTATTTTTATTTTTATTTTTATTTTTATTTTTATTTTTATTTTTATTTTTATTTTTATTTTTATTTTTATTTTTATTTTTATTTTTATTTTTATTTTTATTTTTATTTTTATTTTTATTTTTATTTTTATTTTTATTTTTATTTTTATTTTTATTTTTATTTTTATTTTTATTTTTATTTTTATTTTTATTTTTATTTTTATTTTTATTTTTATTTTTATTTTTATTTTTATTTTTATTTTTATTTTTATTTTTATTTTTATTTTTATTTTTATTTTTATTTTTATTTTTATTTTTATTTTTATTTTTATTTTTATTTTTATTTTTATTTTTATTTTTTTGATGGCTACAAATTCTAGTTTGAAATTCAAGCAGAAGCAGTGGTTCAAAATTGCATTTTTATAGAATACTTACAAATTGAAAATATTTTATTTTGTTACATATTTTTATTTTCTATTTCACACGCAATACCCCACATGTATTTATGTGTGGCCGTAATTTTGCATTTCTCTGCCTATGTCTGGTCATATGGCTGGTTAGCAAACACAAAAAACTATGGCCAACGGTTGAATATGATGCATAACATCGGCATGTGGGCACATACGGTGGTATTTGTGGAGTGTTTGCGCACACATCGCTTTGTCGACACTTGCCAGTCAGTGGCGGTGTGTGCGTGCGTAGATGCGAACGTGCGTTCCTTCATATAACAAGTCCGTTGAAGTGATGTTTTCGACGCACTCTCGCAACATGAACTAATTAGGAAAATTTGCAGGCAAACTTAGGCTACAATGTCTTTGATGTGCAGTTGTAAAGCCTGGATGTTACGCCGAATTATGTGGCTCGATCACGTTCACAGTTATCATTACGTCTTGCCTGACACTAAAGGGAAAAAGAATCATTGATTGCATGAGGCCTATAATTTTGGTAGCAAGACATTAGTTTGGTTTACGCATAAACACCACTGGTTTCTACGGTCAATGCAAGCTTTATGGTTGTATGAGAATGCATTTTATGCTACTTTGCGGGCAGTAATAATTCTTTCGTGCGATGTATTTGAAAGTAAAGGGTGATTTTTTAAGAGCTTGATAACTTTTTTTTAAAAAAAAAACGCATAAAATTTGCAAAATCTCATCGGTTCTTTATTTGAAACGTTAGATTGGTCCATGACATTTACTTTTTGAAGATAATTTCATTTAAATGTTGACCGCGGCTGCGTCTTAGGTGGTCCATCCGCTTAGTCCAATTTTGGCATTTCCACGTTTTTGAGTAACAGAGACCCAATTGGTGCGAACGGCGACGAATCGAAAATTGGTGATCATCATTAACACTGGCCGATACAGCTGCGATATTTTCTTCAGTTCGCACTCTACGTAAGCGTGTTGGTGGTTTAATGTCCAACAATGTAAATTTGGTGCGAAATTTAGTCACAATAGCCCGAATAGCCGCTTCAGTGGGTCGATTAAACTGACCATAAAATGGAAGCGCGCAATGAACTTTCTTAACAGAGCACGCATTTTGATAATAAAATTCAATAATTTGCAAGCGTTGTTCGTTTGTAAGACGATTCATGATGAAATGTCAAAGCATACTGAGCATCTTTCTCTTTGACACCATGTCTGAAATCCCACGTGATCTGTCAAATACTAATGCATGAAAATCCTAACCTCAAAAAAATCACTCTTTATTTTGTATAAAAATACTGCAATTAATATTATAGATTGATTTAGAATAATCTAGCTAGGTCCTATATTTAACCATGGAATTGTGAACAAACTGATTTGCAACTCAATGTAGATAGAAGGTATTTTGAAACAATTTTAAGCATACATAGATATAACTTTAATAATTAGAATGTGAAATTAAGAAATGCATATGAATCTTAGTACGAACTTAGCCATTTTGGACTCTCGGTTTTACTGTGCCCATAAGTTTTTTTTGTCAATTAGCGACCTCTAATAAAGAGGGTTCGGTTCTGTTAGTCATATGTATGTCATTTGTATTTATATTAGACTGTTTTTAGGTTAAGTAAATAGTGTACAACTTTGCGGTATTGTGGAAATGGACTGTATTAATGGATGTCCTTAAATGTGTAAAGTTCCTGGCTTTTTTTCAAATTTGAAATTTACTACTTCTCTTCGAATTAAAATGTAACTAAACAACGTTTTAAAAATGATTTAAAACACCTAAGTGATTTATTAATATCTCCTGTATTGGAGTTGCCCAAGGCGGATATATTATTTTATAATTTTATTATTATACCCTCCACCTCCAGGATTGGGGTATACTAACTTTGTCATTCCGTTTGTAACACCTTGAAATATCGATCTGAGACCCTATAAAGTATATATATTCTTGATCGTCATAAAATTCTAAGACGATCTAGCCATGTCCGTCCGTCTGTTGAAAGCACGCTAGCATCTAAACGAAAGGAGCTAGAACGTTCAAATTTTCCATTAATGCGTCATATAGTCGTAGATCGGTTGGGATTGAAACTGGCCGAAATCGTTCCAAAGGGAAAAATTTTTCCCTCACAAGGACTAAAAATACCCATAATAATCCCTAATATTTTAGCGTATTTAATCATGTTTTTTGAATATGTCTGCTTGATATTTGGTATGCGCATTCCCCTTATAGCAAAAACGTGCACCATAAAGTTATTCTTATTTGTAGGGGCTGGAATGGGGCAAAAAAGGGATAAAAATGGTACATATTAAACGACAACAGCTAGAAAAACGAAATTCGGTGTGTACATTCCTCTAATTGAGTAGATACATAATATAAAAGTATTTTTTCCAAATTCTTACTTTTAAGAGGTAAAATGGGAATAGAGGGATAAAAATGGTACCAACCAAACGGCTGTACCTAGAATAATGAAATTCGGTGTATACATTCCTCTGATTGCATAGATAAGTAAAATGCACGGATTTTTCAAAATTCGTACTTTTTGGGGTTAAAATGAAAAAAGGGGATAAAAATAGTACCAACCAAATGAACGCAGCTAGAGTCATGAAATTCGGAGTATACATTCCTCTGACTGTGTAGACACGGAAAATAAAGTGATTTTTCGAAATTCGAACTTTTTGGGATCAAAATAGAAAAAGGGGATAAAAATAGTACCAACCAAATAACCGCAGCTAGAGTCATGAAATTCGGAGTATACATTCCTCTGACTGTATAGACACGGAAAATGAACTGATTTTTCAAAATTCGTATTTTTTGGGGTTAAAATGAAAAAGGGGATAAAAATAGTACCAACCAAATGACCGCAGCTAGAGTCATGAAATTCGGAGTATACATTCCTTTGACTACGTAGACATGAAAAATAAAAGGGTTTTTTTCCAAATTCGAACTTTCAAGGGATACAATGGGTACGGAGTGATAAAAATGGTACCAACCAAACGGCTACACCTGGAGTACTGAAATTCGGTGTATACATTTCTCTGATTGCGTAGACACTTAATATAAACAGAGTTTTCGAAATTCGTACTTTTTGGGGTTAAAATGAAAAAGGGGATAAAAATAGTACCAATCAAATGACCGCAGCTAGAGTCATGAAATTCAGAGTATACATTCCTCCGACTGCGTAGACACGGAAAATAGACGAATTTTTCGAAATGCGTACTTTTTGGGGTTAAAATGAAAAATTGGATAAAAATAGTACCAATCAAATGACCGCAGCTAGAGTCATGTAATTTGGAGTATACATGCATCTAACAGCGTAGACACGGAAAATAAACGGATTTTTCGAAATTCGTACTTTCAAGGGATACAAAGGTGCAGAGGGATAAAAATAGTACCAACTAAACGACTACAGCTAGAATGATGAAATTCTGATTGCGTAGAAATGTCAAGGGGGTTAAAAATGGTACCAACCAAATGGGCGCAGCTGGAATCATCGAATTCGGTGTATACATTTCTCTGACAAAAAAAAAGTTTTTTTCCAAATTGGTACCTATTATTTTACGGCAAAAATTAGTTGAATCATGAAGTTAGGTTAGTTTGCACTATGTACGTCTGATAATGGATTTTCAAAATTTGTACTTTGGGAATTAAAATAGAATGGAAATACAACCAACTCTAGCACCCACTAACTACCAATATTTATGGTATTTAAGCTTTTTGAAAATATAAATATAAGAATATTTATTTTTTGATTTGAAATAAATAATGATTTTAAATAATTAAAATATTATATTTATTTAAAAAATTATTCTTTCAATATTTGTATTTTTTTTTTTTGGTTTTTTTCCTGTAATATTACTGTACTTCTACGAAAACAGACAACCTCTCTGGAATGCAATCCCTTACTGCATTTGAAATTAAATCTTTGTGCAAGAATATAATATGGGTATAGAAACTTTTCATCATTAAAATAATAAATAAATATATATACAATATATATAACTAACAAGTAAAAACGGAGTTGAGTTTGGCCGGCCAGAACTTTATATACCCTCCACCATGGATTACATTCCACAGAGGTTGTTGGTCTTCGTAGAAGTCTACAATATAAGCAACAATAACGCGAATTTCATGAAACTTTTTAGTCTGGGTATCTTTTAGACCCATTCTATTAATACTTCAGAATATTAGTTCATCAAAATTGTTTCTAATTTCCGAATAGAACAATTTTCCAGAAAATTTGTGTTTTTGCTTATAGACATTAATAAATGGCTCAAGGCTCAATATTTACACAGTTACTTTCATTTATTTATTTTAGAAGCATAAAATTTCGGCCGAATAGTGATGGCGCAACGCAAATCTTTCCAAAAATTTACAATGTTACCAACTTTGAAAGATTGCCTCGTCTGCTTACCAAAAAAAAAAAAAGAAATTTTTGGTAACACACATCTCTGCACTAAACAAGTTTAATTTCATCCCGATATATTTTTTCGTTCAATAGATACGGAATTGCTTTAAAAAAGTTTAAATAACATTTAAATATTAGTAGACTTTAAGAAGAAACATGTGTTTGTTTTAAAAGGCGCATAACAAATATGCAACTGCAAATCAACGAATCAACAGGAATCATAACGGAAAACATCAAATGAACAATTGTGTGCTGCTGTCGTCGTTAATGCCGCTGCCATCCGTATAAACACGAATGAAGGGAGTGCATTTGTGTTTTTGAGCCTTCCATTTTGGCAATAAAGAAGTTAAAACTTGTTTATACAAATTTACACAATGCAACACAAACATATACATGCATACACTGGCGTTAAAACAAATGAGAAATAATTGTTGAAAGTTTGCACACATATGCACCCGCCACATGCACGCACATACGCATACACATACGCACACACAATGATACAATCAACAAATGCATTTTAAATGCATTTTGTGAAATGAAATGATGATTGTTTGTTGTTGTTGTTGCTGGCAGTGAGTTGCAAACAAATGATTACAACTGACTGCATACTGACACACGCACACACTCATCCATACATTCATGTATGGATGTGCGTATGGGTGTGTGAAACTAATTTACTGTTTTTAACATAAAGTCATGAGTACGTTCGTGCGTACATATCTGCCTGCTGGCTGGCTGACTGTCTGTCTGTCTGACAGTCAGTTGTGAGAGTGTCTGGGCACAATTAAAGCGTGAACAAAAAGCAAATTGCGTTGTAAACATTAACACTTGCACACAAACACACACACAAACTATCACAAAATACATACTCGCATGGATGTTTTCTTTTGTGCTGTTCTTGTTGTTAACGCTGTTGTTGTTTTTGCTACATTTGTGGTCTGTGTAATGCCTTTAATATGAACCGTGAATTCATGAGAAACATGAATTTGCTCTCATGAAAGCAAAAAAGCCAAAATTTAAAGATTTATAAAATCAATGAAAAAATCATCAATTTTTAAAGGGGTTTATTTTTTTGTTTTAACAAATCCATTTAAATCCATTCGGGTGTTATGATACTTTCAGAACACAAAGAGCAAGCAAAATTGTAATATCTATAATGCTCGGCAATGTTAAAACGAAAAAAAATTAAAATTGACTTTTCGATTTTCTTTGAAACTTGGAAGTATAACTCAACTCTTTACGATATTTTATTTGTAGAAGACGGCAAACAAAAAATGTATGTCCAACGGAAAATTTGTAAAATCAAGAAGAAATTTTGAGCTAAAAACATTGAAAATGGGGAAGTGTGAAAACCTGAAGACTTATTTAAAAGTTAATTAATTACACGAGCTTTTCGTTGGCGGTCGTGAATGTTTAACGCTGCTGCCCCAAATATTTATATTTTTTTGTTTTTTCATCATCTCTTCTGCTTTTCACTATGAAAATACTAACTTAAAAATTCAGAAAAATATATTCGCTTTATAGTGGAAAAGTAACCGGATATATTTTAAACAAGTAAAAAAGGACGTTAAGTTCGGCCGGGCCGAACTTTATATACCCTCCACCATGGATTGTGTTCCACATAGGCTGTCGATTTTCATAGAAGTGCAGTAACATTACTGGAAAATACATAATTTTGTAATATAGCCAAGCAAAAAAAGACAAATATTGAAAGAATAATTTTATAAATAAATAAATAAATATTTCAAACCACGATTATAAGGCAAGTCTACCAATACGCTTACTTATAGCTCTTAATTAACTGTATAATTGGTACTAATGCGGATTTTGGGTAATTTTTCGTTCTCAAGATAATTAAAACTAGTAAATCAAAAAAAAAATTTTTTTCAAATCCATGCTTTATGCAAGCAGAATTCTATTGGGCCTAGAAATTCTTTTTTAGTTATCTTTTGTAGAAGGAAAAATTACTGCGTTATCAGGAGCAGAAATAATAGATTTTTAATTTGTGGTTTGTATGGGAGGTGCCACGCCCACTTTTGCATTACCGCCCATTTTAGGCGCAACTACGCACATTGATGCTAGATGCACTTACACAAAATTTGAGCACTATACGTGTCATAGAACTGACACTATTCGATAATATGTTTTAACTTCGTATGGGAGGTGGTACGCCCACTATTCCAATACCGCCTATTTTTGGCAGAACTACGCACATTGATGGTAGATGCACTTACACAAAATTTCAGCACTCTAGGTGTCATAGAACTGACAATATTCAATAATAGGGTTTAACTTCGTATGGGAGGTGCCACGCCCACTTTTCCAATACCGCCCATTTTTGGCACAACTATGCACATTGATGCTAGATGCACTTACACAAAATTACAGCACTCTAGGTGTCATAGAACTGACTATATTCAATAATAGGTTTTAACTTCGTATGGGAGGTGCCACGCCCACTTTTCCAATACCGCCCATTTCTGGCACAACTATGCGAATTGATGCTAGATGCACTTACACAAAATTTCAGCACTCTAGGTGTCATAGAACTGACAATATTCAATAATAGGTTTTAACTTCATATGGGAGGTGCCACGCCCACTTTTCCAATACCGCCCCTTTTTGGCACAACTATGCACATTGATGGTATATGCACTTACACAAAATTTCAGCACTCTAGGTGTCATAGAACTGACAATATTCAATAATAGGTTTTAACTTCGTATGGGAGATGCCACGCCCACTTTTCCAATACCGCCCATTTTTGGCACAACTATGCGAATTGATGCTAGATGCACTTACACAAAATTTGAGCACTATACGTGTCATAGAACTGACACTATTCGATAATATGTTTTAACTTCGTATGGGAGGTGGTACGCCCACTATTCCAATACCGCCTATTTTTGGCAGAACTACGCACATTGATGGTAGATGCACTTACACAAAATTTCAGCACTCTAGGTGTCATAGAACTGACAATATTCAATAATAGGTTTTAACTTTGTATGGGAGGTGCCACGCCCCTTTGTCCAATTGGTCAAATTTTTCCATTTCCTTGTATTGTCATCGAAAATGATTAAGTGTGCAAAATTTGAGCATAATTGGTTGAGAAAAAAGCTTTCAAAAATTGATTTCAAATTTTGTGGCACACAAACATATATAGAAAGTAACCTTATAAAGGGTGATTTTTTAAGAGCTTGATAACTTTTTTTTTTAAAAAAACGCATAAAATTTGCAAAATCTCATCGGTTCTTTATTTGAAACGTTAGATTGGTCCATGACATTTACTTTTTGAAGATAATTTCATTTAAATGTTGACCGCGGCTGCGTCTTAGGTGGTCCATCCGCTTAGTCCAATTTTGGCATTTCCACGTTTTTGAGTAACAGAGACCCAATTGGTGCGAACGGCGACGAATCGAAAATTGGTGGTCATCATTAACACTGGCCGATACAGCTGCGATATTTTCTTCAGTTCGCACTCTACGTAAGCGTGTTGGTGGTTTAATGTCCAACAATGTAAATTTGGTGCGAAATTTAGTCACAATAGCCCGAATAGCCGCTTCAGTGGGTCGATTAAACTGACCATAAAATGGAAGCGCGCAATGAACTTTCTTAACAGAGCACGCATTTTGATAATAAAATTCAATAATTTGCAAGCGTTGTTCGTTTGTAAGACGATTCATGATGAAATGTCAAAGCATACTGAGCATCTTTCTCTTTGACACCATGTCTGAAATCCCACGTGATCTGTCAAATACTAATGCATGAAAATCCTAACCTCAAAAAAATCACTCTTTATAAAGCATGGAAAAAGCAAGGCATTCGCACGTGAACAAAACAGAGGTCGCTTTCGCGACCAACAATTTAAACGCCGATTTCAGGGAAACCTGTAGCAATATTTCAATGTGACCAATTTTAGAACGTTATGTACCGATGTCTCTTAAAAATGGCTTTTATTTTATCGAAAAATGATTAATAATTTTTTTGTAATTTAATTTTAAGCCCGGTCGAACGTGACATTTTTTCCATCATGTATTTATGTTGTATCAGTTGCACTTTTTACGAAATTATAGATAATATATATATTTATTGTAGTCCACAGAAGTATTCAATGTATTCATTCTCAAATAATAAAATCAAAAAACAATTATTGTTTTGAAATTTTAGCTGATCTTCTTTCGACTTTCTCGCCGCTGTTTATTTTTCGCCTCCATTTTTGCTAATAAATTATAAAGTATTTTGTTACAAAAATAAATTATTGAAGTAAGAATTTTTTTTTCAAATTTTTAATTTTCAGACGTAGGATGTCGCACGTGACCAATTTTAATGAAGTACCAAGGTCACAAATTTTCTTATTTTCCAATAATTTTTTTTTATTTAAATTGTATAAAAATATCTGTTTGTACAAACAATTTTATTATCTTTCAGCATGTACTTTGGACACAGTAGCAACAAATGTTGTTTTTCCATGTCGAACGCGACATCAAAATATGAGATATTGCAAAGCAAAAATTTACAGTAAATAGCAGTCGTATAACTTCGTATCCTTTCTTTTTAAAATCTTTGTACTCCCTGAAGGATTTTAGATATCAAAAGTAAAATTTGTAATGCCTCTCTTTAAGAATTTTTATCAAAACAAAACATGCGAATGAAATATTCAGGCGAGTAAAGTTGCACTTGCGCGAATTTGCATTCGAATACCTCAAGATAGGATATGAATTAATGTACAATTTTTTTACATTAGTTAAGTTTGATTATTTCTCTATGAAAATATGATAAAATAAAGTGTTTACAAGAACTTTTAATTTGTTGGTCTTGGTGGACCTTTCTGTGGAAATGACCATATTGCGAAATAATATTTCAAGTAAATTCAAAAAATAAATTTATATTTATTATATTTTCAAAAAAGCTTAAATACCATAAATATTCGTAGATAGTGGGTGCTGCAGTTGGTTGTATTTCCATTCAATTTTAATTCAAAAAGTACAAATTTTGAAACTTCGTTATTCAACCAATTTTTGCCATAGAGTAAGTAAAACATACGAATTTGGAAAATTATTTTTATTTTGCTAGTCAGACCAGTCAGAGGAATGTATACACCGAATTCCATGATTCTAGCTGTGAATTGGTTGGTACCATTTTTATCCCTTTCTTCTATTTTACCCCATAGAGTACGACTTTCTAAAATCTGTTTATTTTATTTTTATCCCCTTTTTCCATTTTAACCCCAAAAAGTACGAATTTCGAAAAATCCGTTTATTTTACGTGTCAACGCAGGTATACATCGAATTTCATTTTTCTAGGTGCAACCGTTTGGTTTGTACCATTTTTATCCCTCTATTCCCATTTCATCCCTTAAAAGTACGAATTTGGAAAAATACTTTTATGTTATGTATTTACTCAATTAGAGGAATGTACAAATCAAATTTCATGTTTCTACCTGTTGCCGTTTGAAAGGTACCATTTGTATCCCTTTTTGCACCATTTCACCCCCTACGAATAAAAATCACTGTGTGATGTACGTGTTTGTTATAGGGAGAATACGCATACCCTAAGTCAAGTAACTACAAGCAGACATGTTGATAAAATGTGCTTAAATACTCTAAAATATTAGGGAATATTATGGATATTTTTAGTCCATGTGAGGAAAAAAATTTTCCCTTAGGGCCGATTTCGCCCAGTTTCAACTCTAACCAATCTACAACTATGGGACGCATTTATGTAAAATTTGTACGTCCTAGCTCTTTTCGTTTAGATGCTAGTGTGAAGTGATTTTTATTCGTAGGGGCAAAAGGGATAAAAATGGTACATATCAAACGACAACAGCTAGAAACACGAAATGCGGTGCGTGCATTCCTCTAATTGAGTAGATACATAATATAAAAGTGTTTTTTCCAAATTCGTACTTTTAACGGGTAAACTGGGAATAGAGGGATAAAAATGGTACCAACCAAGCGGCTGCATCTAGAATAATGAAATTCGGTGTGCACATTCCTCTGATTGCGTAAACACGTAAAATAGAAGGATTCTTCGAAATTCGTACTTTTTGGGGTTAAAATGAAAAAAGGGGATACAAATAGTATCAACCAAATAACCGCAGCTAGAGTCATGAAATTCTGAGTATACATTACCCTCACTGCGTAGACTCGAAAAATAAAAGATTTTTTACAAATTAGTACTTTCAAGGAATACAATGGGTACAGAGGGATAAAAATAGTACCAACTTAACGGCTACAGCTAGAATGATGAAATTCGGTGTGTACATCCATCTAGTTGCGTATACACATAAAATAAAGAGATTTTAGAAAGTCGTACTCTTAAGGGGGTAAAATAGGAAAAAAGGATAAAAATGGTACCAACCAAATGGCGGCAGCTAGAATCATGGAATTCGGTCTATACTTGCCTATGACTACATAGACACGCAAAATAAAAAGTTTTTTCCAAATTCGTACTTTTTCTTTTACGGCAAAAATTGGTTGAATCATGAAGTTAGTATGTACTGATAATGGATTCTTTTTGATAATGGATTTTCGAAAATTGTACTTTTGGGATTAAAATAGAATGGAACTACAACCAACTGTAGCACACACTATCTACCAATATTTATGGTATTTAAGCTTTTTGAAAATATAAATATAAGAATATTTCTTTTTTGAATTGACGTATTGGTAGCCTTGCCTTGTAAGCGTGATTTGAAATAATAAAAATAATTTTATAAATAAATATAATTATTTATAAAATTATTTTTTCAATATTTGTATTTTTTGCTTTGGCTATATTAAAAAATTTGTATTTTCCTGTAATATTAATGCACTTCTACGAAAATCGACATCCTCTGTGGAATGCAATTCATGGTGGAGGGTATATAAAGTTCGGCCCGGCCGAACTTGACGCCGTTTTTGCTGGTTTTAATATATAACATATAGTTCCTTCCAGATCTGTTTCTATCTGTACTAAAACTTTCAAGCAGATAGGCACTAAGATTTTATAATATTAAGAGGGGTAACAATAACAGATATTAATCGGCATTGTTGTAAATTACTGCCACAGGTGCGGATACGTAATTAACAGCTGGAACCAACTTAACGTTCTTTTCTGATCTTTTTCCATATTTGGCCAAGGACGTCATTAAGTACCCTCAACATACATAGCTACCTTGATTTTGCCACGAGAAACATTGAAGGTTTTTGCCCCCACCCTGACTATCTACCTACTCTGTACGCATCCTCTTCGTGCGTGTGATGGGCACCATGATAACGTCTGAGTTATTAAAGTTTCCCTTAGTTGGCCACATAGTACATGTACGACGTACGTACATACATATATTACCTTCATACATCACGGCGTCTTTCCTCACCATTTAATTAGTACTACTATGGCTTCCTGTGTGAGTGTGTGTGTGTATGTAACGTTAGTAAATTTAATTAAGGTTAAATACATAATATGCGTAATGATAGTTAAACTCATACCCTCAGACACAATACAATACATGCCCAATACGCACATATGGAAATAAGTAGATATTTAAGCCATTGTGTGGTTGTTGGTGTTGTTGTTGTTTGTACATCACCAATAATAACAACAAAACAAGATTTCGCACTCATCCCTATTTTTAATGAGGGGGAAACAAGTGCCTGTAATTAAGCTGGTGTTTTATTTAATGTTTGGCCTTTTATAATATCAACCCGAGGAACATCACGAATATCAAATGAACGAACGACAGGCCAGGCTCTCTGCCTGAGAGACAGAGTGTTATAAACGTCCGCTGACAATGCTGTTACCGGGAGGGCTACTCAAACTGCCGACAACAAATGAAACAAAAGGAATGTGTATCGGTGTGGAGTGTGTGGAGATGCTCCTCCAGATGCACGGAAAGGCGTGATTAATATTGAAGGATTCCATACAATTGTGTGTAGGATATGATATTAATTTCGTTGCAAGTTTTGATATGATTACCCAGCGAACATGTAATGAATCTCACCCAAAGAAATGAGTCTCAAAATCCAAATAATCAATTCAAATGGCCACAAACTCGTCTTATTTTTTTTTGAGTCATGGAAAATTCATGGCTGAACACATTCCTCTTACAATATGAACTTTTTGGCGGTGATGGTATAAAAATGGCAACCTTTTGGGACATACAGTGATAAAAATGCTACCAGCCAATAAACTCTATTTTAAGTCATGAAAGTGAATGTATAGATTCATCGCACTCGATAGGCTCTCGTAATGAAGCGAAATATCATAAAAGGGTATATTCGGAATTTTCCGTGTGCGAATTAGGAGACTTTTGTTAGTTCCATATAAAAATTTTATCAAAAAATATAAACTTCAACCTAGTGACTCTATTGAAAATTTATGAAATTTGTTTGTATCGATTGGTTACCATCTTCATTATATTATATTTATAATAGGCTTCTCTGTTTTTTATGTTACAGGGTATTCACAGAATTGAACTGCATTTCACGACTTTCGAAAAATATGAAATTGTAGACACTAGGGTGGGTGTGTCGATTATCAGGTATTTTGTCCTTAGGTAATTTAATAATTACCTCAGAACATTGACATGTTCATGTCAATATGTAAAATAGCGGCATATTGGGTTCAGAGAACCCACACATGACTATTGAGAGGCCCAGGCAACCAAACGAGTCACTTGTTGGTGTGGATTTTGGACTGTACTGAAAATCCGGTTGATTGGATGAGTACTGTCGAGCAAGTCGTGGTAGTCATATGAAAGATATTGTGTTAAATGGCAAAGTTCAACCTTTCCCATAAAACCAGAAATTTTAAAAAATAATCAGTACTTTTTTGTAGCCGATTCTAATTTAGAATTTTAAATGGCCCACCCTAGATATGTACAATATATGTGCGGCTTAGATTAATGGCTAGTAATTTAATAAACTAATTTTTTATGAATAACAATTCCATTTTTGATATAATTTTCTGTCAAAGTCAATTCCACAACTGGGCATATGAGTGATATTATCAATAGCAAAGGTAACGTATACGCCACAGATGTACAATTACAATTCACGAGTTAGGAACATTGTAAAACAAGGTACGAAGGGCTAAAGCCGAGCGGGTACTCTACACCACTCCCTGCGTAGATACCATGGAATTGATTAGAAAACCCAGTTATTTTTGTATCGATAGGCTACTTTATGTAGTCCATATTTATTGAATTTAGTCAAATTTAACGACTATGCAAAATTGATGAACACAAATAAAAGCGGCCATTGTGGCGGCGTCTTGTAAAAAAATATATAAAGATCATTTTCATCAAGATTGACTTTAATAAGTTGAAGTTGTAAACAAATCGGAAGGAACATATGAACGGGACTATATCTGTGCGGTATGCTTGAATATTGTGAATAAGTGTTCCTAACTGAAATATAATGTAATGTGCAAAGTACGTCTAAAATCGAAGTGCATTTTACATTAAAACAAGATCCAATGTGTCCCCTTTAACAACAAGTATTTTGATGTGAAATAATGCATAATGTAGAAAATTTGATCAAGATCGAATGACAAAAGCAGATTTTACAGCAGTAATAGTGCAAATCGGATGGACATGTGAAGGGGGGGCTATGACAACACTTGGGCTGTACAAAAACATGGACCCATACTGTTATCTTTTACGGTAGGTATTCCTAGTTTCAATATAACATGATCTGCAAAATTTGATCAACTTCTGTAAAATATAAATGTAAAATGTGGCTTCGATAATAGCAAAAATTGGGGTCCCGTTGTAAAGAGGCTACACCAATAAGTAGAACCGCATAGATCACTTTTACAGCATGAATGCTTATTTGAAATATAACATGATCTGCAAAATGTTATCAATATCAGATGTAAGATGGGGGTTCTAGAGCGGTAATGGTGTAAACTAGGGTGGCATTTGGGGGCATCTAGTTTATTATTTACTTTATTAGTTGAAATACGTCATGATGTACCAAATTTGATCAACATCCGATGTCAATGTGCATTATAGAGCAGTAATAGTGTAAATCAGTGGTGTATTGGGGCTATATCAAAACGTGGGCATGTAGTCCACTTTCATGTTAGCTGTTTCTATTTCAAATATAAGATCCAATTTAAAATGTGTATTCTAAAGCAGTAATAGTATAAATTATAGGGATATTCGTATTGTGGCTTTATCTAAATCTGAATCGATTTCGTCAAAATTCAATACCTAACGTCTTTGGCCCGAAAAAAACTTACTTCTGCCAAATTTCATGGCGAACAGGCTTAGATGGTCAGCAGACGGACAGACAGACATTGATAAATTGACTCAGCTGGTGATTCTAAGCCGATGTGTGGTGGTGGTGGTGTGGTTTCTTGGTGTTACAAACATATGTCGGAAAACTAACTTATAATACCCTATTCCACGAAGTGGAAATACCTTTGTACACATTTCATGGTGGAGGATATATAAGATTCGTCCCGGTCGAACTTAATGCCCTTTTGCCTTGTTATTACGCCGATGTTCGGAATTTTAAATTATACGATTAATCGGTTTTTGCGTAATTAAAAAAAGTTAATCGGAAAAAATCTTCAAGTTGTATTCTATTAACCAATTAATAGGAAATGTTTCCACTTTAACCCTAAATATCCGGCTGGTTTCGAATGGAACCAACCAAAAATCTATGAAAAAGTCCTAGAATACAACAGTTGTTCGGAATGTCGACTTTCAGAACATAACTTTTTCATCTCAAAAAATATATATAATATTTTAATATAAAATAAAAATTTCGTATAACAAAAGTTGTTCAGAATATTTATTTTAACGACATACAGTTTCTAAACTAAAAACAAGCAAGGAAAGGCTAAATTCGGGCGGGGCCGACTATATGATACACTCCACTTTCTATCCGAATACAATTCAATTCGGTAAAAAAAGAGAAAATGGGACACATTTTTGTATGTTTCCTAATCATAGGTATCGGGACTATATCCAAACATGGAATAAAGTGACTAACTTTCACAATAAGTTCTTCCAGTTCAAATATAACGTGTTATGCTCACTTTGAAGAAATTCGGTGAAAATTCGTGTTTTCTGTGGCGGAAAAAGTCTATCCGGGAGCGAAATTTGTATGGGAGCTATATGTAAATCTGAACCGATCTGACCTATTTTCACCGCAGGTGTTTCTAGTCGAAATATAAGATGTTTTGCTAAATCTGAAGACAATCTGATACAATTTGTGGTTTCTAGAGCGGAAAAAATCAAATCGGAAGCGAAATTTGTATGGAAGCTATATATAAATCTGAACCGATTTAACTTATTTTCACCATTGATGTTTCTAGTTGAAATTTAAGATGTTTTGCCAATTTTGAAGAAAATCGGTTGTAATATGTGGTATCTAGAGTGAAAAAAGTCAAATCGGGAGTGAAATTCGTATGGGGGCTATAGCTAAATCTGATCCGATTTTCTTCAAATTAAATAGCGTTCGTCCTTGTCCCGAAAAACTTCTGGCTACAATTCCGATCTGGATCGTGATTACAACAATAGATGGACAGACGGACATTGCTAAATCGACGCAGAAAGTGATTCCAATCCAACAATGGGTCTATCTCCCTTCCTTTTGGATGTTACAAACAAATGCACAAAGACATAATACTCTGGTGGAGTGTATAAAAATCAGGCTATTGGAACGAGTAGATAGTAGATTTTTATTTCCTGATCGTTTGTCCTTTTTATAGGACTTTTAATTTCCAAACGATATATATGATTTGATAATTTTTTTGTAATTTTGTGGGTCATAGAATGGCATGAAAGCGAAGAATATCTTTTAATAAATCAAAAAAAAAAATTTTTCAAATCCATGCTTTATGCAAGCAGAATTCTATTGGGCCTAGAAATTCTTTTTTAGTTGTCTTTTGAAGAAGGAAAAATTACTGCAAAATTTCAGTTTTTTATCTGCCATAGAACGGCATATATTCGAAAATGGGTTTTAACTTCGTATGGGAGGTGCCACGCCCACATTTCCATTACCGCCCATTTTTGTCACAACTACGCACATTAATGCTAGATGCACTTACACAAAATTACAGTAGGTGTAATTTTGGTTTTAACTTCATATGGGAGGTGCCACGCCCACTTTTGCATTACCGCCCATTTTAGGCGCAACTACGCACATTGATGCTAGATGCACTTACACAAAATTTGAGCACTATACGTGTCATAGAACTGACACTATTCGATAATATGTTTTAACTTCGTATGGGAGGTGGTACGCCCACTATTCCAATACCGCCCATTTTTGGCAGAACTACGCACATTGATGCTAGATGCACTTACACAAAATTTCAGCACTCTAGGTGTCATAGAACTGACAATATTCAATAATAGGTTTAAACTTCGTATGGGAGGTACCACGCCCACTTTTCCAATACCGCCCATTTTTGCCACAACTATGCGAATTGATGCTAGATGCACTTACACAAAATTTCAGCACTCTAGGTGTCATAGAACTGACAATATTCAATAATAGGTTTTAACTTCGTATGGGAGATGCCACGCCCACTTTTCCAATACCGCCCCTTTTTGGCACAACTATGCGAATTGATGCTAGATGCACTTACACAAAATTTCAGCACTCTAGGTGTCATAGAACTGACAATATTCAATAATAGGTTTTAACTTTGTATGGGAGATGCCACGCCCCTTTGTCCAATTGGTCAAATTTTTCCATTTCCTTGTATTGTCATCGAAAATGATTAAGTGTGCAAAATTTGAACAAAATTGGTTGAGAAAAAAGCTTTCAAAAATTGATTTCAAATTTTGTGGCACACAAACATATATAGAAAGTAACCTTATATAAAGCATGGAAAAATAGTTAAATTGTTATGATTCTATCTGTAACAGTTTAGGGTTAACAATCATTTTAAATGTTCCCCCCATTAAAAGCGAAACATGAATAAACTGAATATAGGAAGGGAAAACTTGAAATGATTTGAAGTAATTTTAACAGATATTTTTAATGTCATACCTAAAAAATTCCCATCACTCCTAATTCGTTGACCATTTCTCAGCCGTCTGTTTGTTTGTAAGTATGATAATAATTACTATAATTACAGACAAAAGGGAAAACAGCAAAAGCCAATAAGGAAAAGTAACAATTGTAACAAACACGCTTAAATACATACAACCACACACACGTATACGCTCATAAATACGCATACACAATGTATGTAGAAATACCAAAAAAAGAAAGGAGAAAAGCCGACAGAGAAAAAGAGCATGCAAAGGAATCACAGTTCCTGTTAATGTATGGTCATTAAGATAGTTTGTGATTAAATAAAATAAATGGCGAATACTTGAACACAATCACTCTAACCGCATCGCCACCGAGGGAGGGTACCCAGCCCGAAATTAAGGGCACCGGATGTGCCCCAGAGAAACAAATCTTCTATATGAGTGTGTGTGTGCATGTGTGCGCGCGCGTTTATGATAACCATCAAATTCAAGCGGTGCCGGCTTATTGGGTACACCTCTTCCTATAATTCCGTAGGATTAGAGTGAGAGTGACTGCCTAAATGGCGTCTGATTATCAAGCTGTGCTACATTAAGGTGTTGTAGTTATGCTTAATTTCTTTTTCTTATTTTTTTTGCAGATTTATCATGTTCATATGTAATTCGCAGGCCGAAAATGTACGCATGGACTTAAGTAAATATATATTTATATAGTGAATAAATGTGTAAATGTAACTCATATGAATAGTTCATGTGAGCAGAGATTTACTCAGAAAGGGTTATCAAATAAGAACTCGTCAAAGTTATTATACGTTACGTTATGGATGTTGAATATTAAATGATATATACAGTTACAACCAAGAGAAATTTATCTTACTAGTCGAAATATAGACCAGAAAGAAAGGTGTGAAAATGTACCCTGTACCAAGAATGGGGTGGTTTATTTTAACAATCATCCTACTTTTTCACCGTATTGAACACGACTCTTTTAAAATTTATTTTTTATTCCTTTTACTCCTTAACTGAGCAGAAGCTCGAATTATGGTATAAACATATTCATGGAAGGACATTCAGTTGATATGTAAAAATCGATGGAGTTTGAACTACCTTTTTGAACTTTCAACTAATAAAAAACTGATATTTTCAAGTAATCGGGAGCGACATTTGTATGGGGGCTATATCTAAATCTGAACCGATCTTACCCAATTTCTGCGTATGTGTTTCTAGTTGGATTATAAGATGCTGTGCCAAATTTAAAGAAAATCGGGTACAATATGTGGTTTCTAGAGCGGAAAATGTCAAAACGGGAGCAAGATCTGTATGGGGGCTATATCTAAATATGAACCGATCTTACCCAATTTTTGCACAGGTGTTTCTAGCTGAATTATAAGATGTTGTGCCAAATTTAAAGAAAATCGGGTACAATGTGTGGTTTCTAGAGCGGAAAATGTCAAATCGGGAGCGACATTTGTATGGTGGCTATATCTAAATCTGAAGCAATTTGCCTCAAATTAAATAGCGTTCGGCCTTGATCCACAAAACTTATTTGTGCCAATTTTTGTCAAGATCGGACTATAATTGCGACCTGTAATTTGATTACAACAATTGATGGACAGACAGACGGACATTGCTAAATCGACTCAGAAAGTGATTCTAAGTCGATCGGTATACTTAACAATGGGTCTATCTCGCTTCCTTTTGGGAGTGTATAAAAACTAAATGGCCTCAACTAGAGCCTTAAAATTCGGACACGAAAAATAAAAGGATTACTTGGAACACACACGAAACATGGCTTAACCCAGAGGCTTTTTCGTTCCATCAAAAAATATGTCCTGAGAATTAGAATTTTAGTTAAAAATTTAGAAAAATATTCATAAACAAATTTTTTAATATTATTTTATACATAATATTTCGATAAAATATTGGACACATGTAAACAAATTAAAAATGTACATAAAAACATTTGGATAGTACATTAACAATAAACAAAAATTATTTGTACTACCTTGTGCAATTACAAGATTCCTTAGTACTAGGTTTAACGGAAAGATCTTCAATAGAAGCGTTTCACTACGGACAAAAATATGTTAATGTCCAACTTTGTGTTGGCAAAATTTTTCTTCTCAATGATAGCAATCATTAAGTGTTTTCGCAAAAATTTTTAGGTTGTTGTTTTTCATTTAAGATTTTTTGTTTTTTATTTATTTTTTAATTTTTTAACTTTTAATTTTTTAATTTTTTAATTTTTTAATTTTTTAATTTTTTAATTTTTTAATTTTTTAATTTTTTAATTTTTTAATTTTTTAATTTTTTAATTTTTTAATTTTTTAATTTTTTAATTTTTTAATTTTTTAATTTTTTAATTTTTTAATTTTTTAATTTTTTAATTTTTTAATTTTTTAATTTTTTAATTTTTTAATTTTTTAATTTTTTAATTTTTTAATTTTTTAATTTTTTAATTTTTTAATTTTTTAATTTTTTAATTTTTGAATTTTCTAATTTTTTATTTTTTTAATTTTTTAATTTTTTTATTTTTTAATTTTTTAATTTTTTAATGTTTTATTCTTTTTTTATTGGTGCATAACAAAATAATACATTTTCACAAAAACATATAGGTCTAATTTGATAACACTTTACACTGTTCACTGATGTTGAAAATAGATCCGGCAGTGTGTGCGTGTATTGTGTGTGCTTGCTGCATTGTAATGTAAATTATGCCAATTATTAACAGCCGCAACATTGAACAACGGACGAAGGAACGCACATCGCTGAAAATCAGAAAACAAAAACAGCAACATCAGACAATATTTCTTCTGGTATTTCGGCCTTTCATGTTTTCCGTTTTTTTTTTCTCTTCTTTTTCCGCGTATTTTAATACACTATTACATCATTAAATGCCACGAACAGTGGTATTGAATGGCTAAAATTTTCTCATCAAGATTAAAAAATTAAAAATATTTAGTTATTTGCAATTTTTATGTAAAATCTGACAGAAATATCCCAGAAAAGAGGTAAAGATTACGGTTGGTCTGAAAATCGCTTGAATGTTTTTACCTCCGATTAATTTAAAGGGTTTAAATTTTTTATTTACATTGTAAAGTATAATACATACAATAAAGATACATTGTAATTTTAGTAAAAAACAAGTAAAATCGGCGTTAAGTTCGGCCGGGCCGAACTTTATATACCCTCCACCATGGATTGCATTCCACAGAGGTTGTCGGTTGTCGTAGAAGTGCAGTAATATTACAGGAAATATATAAATTTTTTAATATAGCCAAACCAAAACAAATACAAATACTGAAAAAATAATTATATAAATAAATAAAATATTTTAATTATATCAAACCATTATCTATTTCAAATAAAAAAATAAATATTCTTATATTTATATTTTCAATAAGTTTAAATGCCATAAATATTGATAGATAGTGGGTGCTACATTTGGTTGTATTTCCATTCTATTTTAATTCCAAAAGTACAAATTATGAAAATCCATTATCAGACGTACATGTGCAAAATGCAAAATAACCTAACTTCATGATTCAACCAATTTTTGCCGTAAAAGAAAAAGTACGAATTTGGAAAAAAAAATTATTTTTCGTGTCTATGCAGTCAGAGGAATGTATACACCGAATTCCATGATTCCAGCTGCGCCCATTTGGTTTGTACCATTTTTACCCCCTTGACATTTTTACGCAATTAGAATTTCATCATTCTAGCTATAGTCGTTTATTTGGTACTTTTTTATCCCCTTTTCCATTGTATCCCTTAAAAGTACGAATTTCGAAAAATCCGTTTATTTTTCGTGTCTACGCAGTCAGTCATTTGGTTGGTACAATTTGTATCCCCCTTTTCCATTTTAACCCCAAAAAGTACGAATTTCGAAAAATTCGTCTATTTTCCGTGTCTACGCAGTCAGAGGAATGTATACTTCGAATTTCATGACTCTAGCTGCGGTCATTTGATTGGTACTATTTTTATCCCATTTTTTCTTTTTAACCCCAAAAAGTACGAATTTCGAAAAATCTGTTTATTTTAAGTGTCTATGCAATCAGAGAAATGTATACACCGAATTTCATTATTCCAGGTGTAGCCGTTTGGTTGGTACCATTTTTATCCCTCCGTACCCATTGTATCCCTTGAAAGTACGAATTTGGAAAAAAAAACTTTTATTGTTCATGTCTACGTAGTCAAAGGAATGTATACTCCGAATTTCATGACTCTAGCTGCGGTCATTTGGTCGGTACTATTTTTATCCCCTTTTTCTATTTTGACCCCAAAAAGTACGAATTTCGAAAAATCAGTTTATTTTCCGTGTCTATACAGTCAGAGGAATGTATACTCCGAATTTCATGACTCTAGCTACGGTTGGTACTATTTTTATCCCCTTTTTTCAGTTTAACCCCAGAAAGTACGAATTTTAAAAATCTGTGTATTTTACTTGTCTATGCAATCAGAGGAATGTATACACCGAATTTCATTATTCTAGGTACAGCCGTTTGCTTGGTACCATTTTTATCCCTCTATTCCCATTTTACCCCTTAAAAGTACCCCCATTTTACCCCCTACAAATAAGAATCACTTTATGGTGCACGTTTTTGGTATAAGGGGAGTGAGCATACCAAATATCAAGCAAACATAAACAGACATATTCAAAAAGCATGCTTAAATACGCTAAAATATTATGGATTATTATGGGTATTTTTAGTCCTTGTGAGGGAAAATTTTTTCCCTTTAGGCCGATTTCGCCCCATTTCAATCCCAACCGATCTACGACTATAAGACGTATTTATGGAAAATTTGAACGTTCTAGCTCCTTTCGTTTAGATGCTAGCGTGCTTTCAACAGATAATTTATAATGGAGCAATACACAATTGAACAACGTGCCCATATTGTTGAAATTTACTTTTCAAATCAACGGTCCATTGTGTTGACTCAGCGTGCATACCGTCGTCAATTTAATGTGCGGGGATTTAACCGCTCCAGACTGTTTTCTTTGGGGCTATTTAAAAGGAAAAGTTTATGTTAATAAGCCTAGGACTATTGAGGAGTTAAAAACCAATATTCGAGAAGAAATTAACAACATACCACCGGAAGTTTTGCGAAAGGTCATGGAAAATGTGTTGGAAAGAGCACATTTGTGCGAAGCAGAATATGGCCACCACTTGCGGGATATCATTTTTAATAACTAATCCAAAAATATTCCCCATAAATTTAATGTATTTAAAAAAAAAATTAAAAAAATATCTCTTAAATAAAAAGTTATAAACAAAACAATTCACACCACTTCGGTCTTTCTGGGCCACCCTGTAGAAACACCTATGCCGAAATTGGGTAAGATCGGTTCAGATTTAGATATAGCCCCCATACAAATGTCGCTCCCTATTTCACTTTTTCCGCTTTAGAAACCACATATTGTACCCGATTTTCTTTATAATTGGCACAACATCTTATAATCCAAATAGAAACACATACACAAAAATTGGGTAAGATCGGTTCAGATTTAGATATAGCCCCCATACAAATGTCGCTCCCGATTTGACATTTTCCGTTCTAGAAACGACATATTGTACCCTGTTTTCTTTAAATTTTGCAGAACATCTTATAATCCAACTAGAAACACGTATGCAAAAATTGGATAAGAGCGGTTCATATTTAGATATAGCCCCCATACAAATGTCGCTCCCGATTTGACATTTTCCGCTCTAGAAACGACATATTGTACCCGATTTTCTTTAAGTTTTGCAGAACATCTTATAATCGAACTAGAAACACGTATGCAAAAATTGGGTAAGATCGGTTCAGATTTAGATATAGCCCCCATACAAATGTCGCTCCCGATTTGACATTTTCCGCTCTAGAAACGACATATTGTACTCGGTTTTCTTTAAATTTTGCAGAACATCTTATAATCCAACTAGAAACACGTATGCAAAAATTGGGTAAGATCGGTTCAGATTTAGATATAGCCCCCATACAAATGTCTCTCCCGATTTGACATTTTCCGCTCTAGAAAAGACATATTGTACCCGATTTTCTTTAAATTTTGCAGAACATCTTATAATCCAACTAGAAATACGTGTGCAAAAATTGGGTAAGATCGGTTCAGATTTAGATATAGCCCCCATACAAATGTCGCTCCCGATTTGACATTTTCTGCTCTAGAAAAGACATATTGTACCCGATTTTCTTTAAATTTTGCAGAACATCTTATAATCCAACTAGAAACACGTATGCAAAAATTGGGTAAGATCGGTTCAGATTCAGATATAGCCCCCATACAAATGTCGCTCCCGATTTGACATTTTCCGCTCTAGAAACGACATATTGTACCCGATTTTCTTTAAATTTTGCAGAACATCTTATAATCCAACTAGAAATACGTGTGCAAAAATTGGGTAAGATCGGTTCAGATTTAGATATAGCCCCCATACAAATGTCGCTCCCGATTTGACATTTTCCGCTCTAGAAAAGACATATTGTACCCGATTTTCTTTAAATTTTGCAGAACATCTTATAATCCAACTAGAAACACGTATGCAAAAATTGGGTAAGATCGGTTCAGATTTAGATATAGCCCCCATACAAATGTCGCTCCCGAAATCACTTTTTCCGGTTTAGAAACCACATATTGTACCCGATTTTCTTTAAAATTGGCACAACATTTTATAATCGAACTAGAAACACCTATGCTGAAAGTGGGTATGATCGGTTCAGATTTAGATATAGCCCCCATACAAATGTCGCTCCCGATTTGACCGCTCTAAAATCCAGATATTGTACCCGTTTTTCTTTAAAATTGGCACAACATCTTATAATCCAACTAAAAACCAATGGTGAAAGTGGGTAAGATCGGTTCAGATTTAGATATAGCCCTCATACAAATGTTGCTCCGGAATGTTTAACCGATTTTGGCCAAATTTTACATATTATATTTCACCAATAAACAGACATGGCGAAAGCGCGTCACATCGTTCCTGGTTTCAATATACTCCCATACAAATGTCCTTTCCGATTTAACATTTTTTGTCAAACACATACATTTACAGGATGCAAAAATCCTTCCCGATTTCAATTTTTACCGAACTGAATTGCAATGAGAATTGTTTGGGTGATGCCCATATGTCCATACTTTGGTATGACTTTGGTATACTACTGTATAATTTGTATTTGTCTGTCGGACAATTAGATCAATTACCATATTATTTACCATATTCGTTAAATTTGACTAAAGATGAATTTGTAGCATATACATTATATTCATATAATTTATATAATTTGTATGAACTACATAAAATTGTTCCCATGAAATACCCGGGTTTAGTAATCAAAGTGTGGTACATACGCAGGGAGTGGTGTAGGGTATTATATAGTCGGCCCCGTCCGACTTTAGCCTTTCCTTACTTGTTTTAATTTTATTGAAGTTTTATTTCGATATATAGCATAAACATATCGGTAGCCTTGCTTTATAAGCAAATTATTTATAAAATTATTTTTCCCCTATTTTTATTTGTTTTGGTTTGTCTTTATTAAAAAAATTAACATTTTCCTGTAATGTTACTGCACTTCTACCAATCGATAGCCTCTGTGAAATGCAATTCATGGTGGAGGGCCGGGCCGAACTTAACGCCTTTTTTAATTGTTATTATTAATATTATACTTAGAAAGTGTTTAATTAATTAGTATTATATGCTCTAAACAATATTGTTGTATTTGCTATAGATTAAAGCTTTATGTCTCTAAAACTTATTTTACGCAAATATAAAAATTTTAAAATATTTACTCGAGTGGTGACATGGTTTTCTTTTGTCGCCACGATGCAAGTTGACCAACCGACACCACTGTTCACCACATACAAGAAATCACATAATTCACTTTTCGTGTGTATTAATTTTTGGAACGAAAGAATTAATGTCCGTAAACGAAAATATGTTGGTAGCCAAATGAAATGGCATATTTCCAACAACATCATTAACGTCGTGCCATGCGCCACAACGTTGCAACATCCAACATCGCTCAGCACACGAACACGTTACGGCCCGTGTCGCTGCAAATATGAACAGCAGGAGAGTAAAATGAACAGAATAAAAAAACATTTTTTATGTAAAAAATGATATAATAATACCGCAATAAAAGCAACAACCGAACAGAGCAGAACTGAACATAACGTTGGCGGAAATAACGAGAAACGGAAGTAACAAAAGCCAATATTGTATGAAATATGTATGTACATAGATTTTTGAAGAGTGGTTATAAATGAATGAATGACTGAATGCATGTGTGTTAAATTGTGCATTGCGAAATAAGCACTGAAATATAATAAAGACTGAAAATACCAAGAATCTTGAGTTCGCTTATAAAACATCTTTTACAGTCCATATCCATAACGAGTTATATATAAATAACTGTTTCAAGACAACAGCAACACAAACATCATAAAACATCTTAAAAGATTTTCCAATAAAAACACATATTTCCCCGGTTAATTATACCCTACTCCAGGCGGTCGAGAACTATATTAATAAATCAGAAAATCCACATACGAGTATATGTATTTCCAAACATCATGCTGTAACCACTAGACACCACCAGGGTGTGTGCTATGATATATGTGCCGTATAAAATACTTATATTTCTGTCTCACCGGATGTTTATTCACAGCTTTCTGCTGATACACATTCACTTTATGATTGCGTTTATATCCAGTTCACACACATTCACACACGATCATACTCTCACACATACACACGTCGCAATGAATCGTTCGCCAGATAAAAATACTAACGCACACCAGCAAAGACATAAGTTGCCGTTGGCATCGTAATTACTGACTTTAATAATGTCTACACTGCGGGAAATTATAACTTTGAGTTAATTTACTAACACACATAAATATAAAAATATTATAGATCGTACACTAGGGAGGTGCGAATGCACAGTGTAATTTTGCAATACGTCCTTATACAAAGGAATATTTCTCGAATAATAGTGATATATAAAATTTCGCTTAAGCAGAGTTAAAAGCACTCTAATTGCCAGGAAATTTCACACAGTTTCCTCTTAAAAATCCCAAATTCCTAAAGTGTGGAATATGATTTTTTTTTTGAAAAATTTCTTTCAATTAGTCGCTGCTTTGTGTTTCAGGAAATAATACCGGTTTCAGACCATTTGTCAAAGGATTTTGAATACAATAATTCGATCCAATAGTTGTAAATGCTAAACTAATACATATTTGAAGTATTTTTAACAGAGATTCTCCTCTTTAATTCGACACTAATACCGTTATCATAGGTTGCAAGTAACTATTTAAAATAATTTTTGAAAAATATTATCTTTTGGAATTTTTGTATTCCTTGAAAGGGCAATAGGATGAGGAAATGAGGCATTGTGCGTATGATTTATATTTATTGAGTATAATAATACTCATACGCTCAGTTGTGCGACTGAGAACGAAACAATGAATAGTAAATTCCACTGAATCCATCCCAATTACTTTTAGAAGGATTCCGGTTATGTGTGAACGCAAACCATCCTGAGACACTTGAAGCGTCAAGACATGTAATCGAAGTTGCTATTGAAAAGATTCGAGCTGTAACAAGAGAAAATGTCGTGAAAATTGGGTTGATCGGATGAGGTACTGCCGAGCAAGTCGTGGTAGTCATATGAATGATATTGTGTTCCGTTATTAAATGACAAAGTTCAACCTTTCCAATAAAACCAGAATTTTTAAAATTTTATAGCCGATTATAATTTAAAATTTTAAATTTTAGTAAAGTAGCAAAAAACAAGTAAAACAGCGTTAAGTTAAAAACCATGCATAAATACGCTAAAATATTAGGGATTATTATGGGTATTTTTAGTCCTTGTGAGGGAAAAATTTTTCGCCCGATTTCGATTTCGCCCCGTTTCAACACCAACCGATCTACGAATATATGACGCAGTTATGGACAATTTGAACGTTCTAGCTCCTTTCGTTTAGATGCTAGCGTGCTCTCAACAGACGGTCGGATGGACATGGCTAGATCGTCTTAGAATTTTATGACGATCAAGAATGTATATACTTTATAGTGTCTCAGATCGATATTTCAAGGTGTTACAAACGGAATGACAAAGTTAGTATACCGCCATCCTGGAGGTGGAGGGTATAAAAAAGAGGAAAAATGTTGAATTAAACAACTTTATGTTTTGCTGGCAGGAAAAAATAGAAATACAATTGGGAATTTTTAAATAGGGGACGAAAAGGATTAACAAATATTTATTTTTTTATAAAACCCTCACTTTATAGAGTTGTTCCAGTTCAGTTCATCAGGAGGGAAATCCACTTGATATTGGTAATTTCCAGTTATACTTGCAATAATTAAAATGGAATTGAGAATTTCCAAGTAAAATTAAAAATTTTGCAATTAAAATTGAGAATTTCCATATCAAATTTCGAAAATTTCAATTGATATTGAGAATATCCATTTCATATTTTAATTTCAAATTAAAAAATTTTCCATATGAAAATGGGAATTTACCTTTCAAATTGAGATGGTCAACTCTAACTTTGCCAAACAATTCTGGGTTTCATGCCGATATAATTCGAAAACATTTATTCGGATTCCTGTCTGCAAATTTGATTTTCTGGATTCAGATTTATCTCTTGGTATGAAGGATTTTTAAATATACATGTGAATATATTTTTTTGGAAAATAAATTTTGAAGCAAAAAACACTTCGATTTTTAATGAAAAATAACACTGTGCGACAGCCAAAAAATGTTGGGAAGTAATAGTATTTTTCTGGTTGATATTGTCGAGTAGAACAAGAATCTGTATTTGAAATTTGCTGGGCATCTCCAAATTCTTGAGTTACGGGTAAAAACCGGTTTTCGTAACTTTGCACACGTATATTTCTGTAACTTAGTTGGTTATGATCCGATTTTTACAACGGATTTGAAAAGCAAAAAACCTGGAACTATATTGAAATAACTATATATAGCTTATTTAAGAAAACTTAAGACATATGTGAGATTTTGTCCAGCCAACACATTTTTAAACAATTTTTAGCCATTTTTCAAATTTGACAATGTAAAATTGTTTAAATAAACGCCGCATTGTTTTTGAAAATCCGTCAGTTATTGAAGTTTACGAAATGAAATCCAATAGTAGTTGTTCAACAGAATTCGATATTCAGATACTTTGAAGTGGTACAAAATTTGGTTTTTCCTAAATCTTAAAAATATTGGTTTTAATTATTTTTTTTATATTTAAATTATAAATTTTAGCTGCAGCCGTTTAATTGGTACCATTTATTGTATCCCTTGAAAGTACGAATTTGGAAAAACCTTTTTATTTTTCGTGTCTACGCAGTCAGACGAATGTATACTCCAAAATTCATGACTCCAGCTACGGCCATTTGGTTGGTACAATGTTTATCCCCTTTTTCATTTCTGTTTTGTACGTGTCTACTTCCCACTATTCCCATTTTACAGCTTAAAAGTACGAATTTGGGAAAAATACTTTTATATTTATATATCTACTCAATAAGAGGTATGTGCACTAGAGCGTACCAGGTTACAAGTAAAAAAAAAGTTCGCCGTACACCTTCGAATATGAAGTATTATTGAAAGGTAGTTTCAAAAAAATTTTTTTTTTATGCCGAACGTAGGGGTCGCGGCCTCGTCGAGACAAAAACATCGATGTATCACACTTAAAAATCCGTTTATAAATGCAGAAGTTATATAGAAAAATGTAAAAGCGCGACCCCTACGTTCGGCATAAAAAAATAAAAAAAATTTTTTTGAAACTACCTTTCAATAATACTTCATATTCGAAGCTGTACGGCGAACTTTTTTTTGAGGTACGCCCTAATGTGCACACCGTATTTCGTGTTTAAAGCTGTTGACATTTGATTGGTACCATTTTTATCCCTTTTGCCCCATTTTACCCGTTTAAAAGTATTATCTGCCTTTTTGCGGCTTTAATTTCCCTTGAGCAACAGAAAATTGAGATAGCACGACCTAACAACTGTTTTAATTAAGGATGATTTCCCACAACTTGCCTGGTCTTTCGACCCTCCCTAGTACACAAGCAGCCATGCGAATACACATCCATGAAACAAACCAATTATATATAATTTCTCTTTGATTATCACAGGACTGAAAACCGAAATAATCAGCAACGCAATCCACGCGTAAATATCAGCTGAAAAAATCTCTGTCAGTGTGCAATGTGAATATCTTCCCGGGCGAGTTCTTGTGCGGGTAGTCTTGACATTTAATCATTTATTGTAAAAAAAAGAAAATAAATAACTGTATATAATTATTAATATGGTTAATGTTTAACGCACACACCCACTCACACACACATATATATGTTTAAAGTGAGCATGTGTCAGGGATGCGGATACGGCAACCAGTGTGTCGTAATTTTGTGAAGGAAAAACCAACGGCGTGAAAATTAACCACGATTAAAAATGCGAACACGCACACACACACAGGCACAAATACAATTAAATTTGTTTCCTTGAGGATAATTTGTCACTGTTCGATGTAATGAAAGCTGCGGGAATATGGACGTTGATTATTTTATTCTCGCTGACATAATGGCGTTTCATTATAAATGCATTTATCAATAGCGAAATGCGAAATGAGAAATTGTCAAGCGTTGAGAGTATTGACAGAGTATTGGGGATTTAAAGGATTTCTTTAAAAGATATGTATATTTGATTTTATTTTTACAGAATTTTGATAGACATCTTAAAATTAAATAAGTAAAAAGGCATTAAAATCGACCAAGCCAAATTATAATAAAAAATGTATTTTTCCTAGTTTTGATCAATTTAACTTTGGTTAATTATGAATTTCTTCTAAGGGTTTGTTCAGACTGAAACTTCTGAAATAATTGACCTTGTTTTAAAGATATTTTCCTATTATATAGAAAGATTTTTTCCATATTAATAATTTTATTTTGATTTTCAAAATGATTTTTTTTATTGTGTCTTCGACAAATTTTTCAAGGTTCGACAAACGGAATGACAAAATGATGGATAGCCCAAAAAAACAATTATACCATTTCAGCTCACTGATATTTAAACACAAAATAAAATAGAAAAAGCAAAAGGCATTTCTAATTTAACAACAATTGCCTTTTAAATCGGCTTTGCATGCAATTCACTTCGGGGAATAGGCTTATTCCCATAGAAAAGTACTTAAATTGTTTGTCGACAGTTTTGATTCAGAAGTTCGCCAGTTCCAACAATTTCCAAACTGGTTCTTGTTGCTTTTGTTGTTGTTGTTGTTGTTGGCATCCAGTTTGAAATAAAGTTATAAATGGTTCGTTTAATTTCTTTATGGGCTCTCTCCTCTTACAATGTGAATGTGAAATGTAATCTCTCTAGCAATTTGGTGTGTGTGTATGAACCACCGTCTCACTCGCTGACAAATAAACGATTTATTTGCATGCGTATTATTTGCTGGGAAGAACAAAAAAGCTTTCAACAAAATTAAACGCTCAACCCCAATGCAAAATATAATATCCACAACAATATAACCAACCAACAACATCAACAGACAAATACTATACAAAGTTCGCATAAAAAACAGCAATTGTTTTGACTTAGCAGCTGAAGCAGCAGCAGCAGTAAAACAAAAGTTTAAGCGGCCGCACAGTGGGTAGTTGTGAAGGAAGTTTTTGGGTGATTTTTGGCATCGCAATTACAAAGGCCAAAAATGTTTACTTTTTTATGATTATTTTTACTAATAAAATTGAACTTTAAGTCGAAGGTATAATTGATATATGTTGATTAAATAAAACATTTTTTAAATTTCATTGTCATTTGTAAACTGTATTCGCCGATTTTTTTTAAATATTTTTTTGGGGGAACAAAATCCCCACAACAATTAGAAGAAAATCGAAAAAAAATGTTAAAAGAGGACTATGCCTACTTGAAAAGTATATATGGATAATTGTAGAAATCCAACCATATTTTTAGAAGAAAGAAATTTAGAAAATATATTTTTTAATTTTTGTTTGCTGGCACGGCAAATCAATAAAAAGGGCAAAATACTTTGTTTCATTGTACAATCCACGAGAGTATTATGTCTTTGTGCATTTGTTTGTAACACCCAAAGGGAAACGAGATAGACCCATTTTTAATTATACCGATCGACTTAGAATCACTGTTTGGGTCGATTTAGCAATATAATTCTACTAGAAACATCTGTGTTGCAAATGGATTGAATCGGTTGAGATTTATATATAGCTCCCATACAAATGTCGCTCCCGATTATTGTATCATATTGTCTTCAGATTAGGCAAAACATCTTATATTGAAACTAGGAACATCTATGGTGAAAATAGGTCAAATCGGTTCAGATTTAGATATAGCCCCTATACAAATGTCACTCCCGATTTGACTTTTGCGCTCTAGAAACCACATATTGTACTCGATTTTCTTTAAAATTGGCACAATATCTTATAGTCCAACTAAACAAAACTATGATGAAAGTGGGTAAGATCGGTTCAGATTTAAATATTGCCCAAATACAAATGTTGCTCCCACTTTATATTTCACCTATTTCGTTACTGGTTTCAATATATCCTCATACAAATGTACATACATTTACAGGATACAAAAAACCTTCCCGTTTTCACTTGTTCATCGAATTGAATTGTATTCGTGCTCTGTTAAGAATGCGTGCTCTCTTAAGAATGTTCATTGCGAAGTTTTTACCGAAAAATTGTGTTCAGCGACGAAGCTCATTTTTGGCTCAATTGGTACGTAAATAGGCAGAATTGTCGATTTTGGAGTGAATATCAGCCAGAAACATTGCAAAAGCTACCAATGCATGCAGAAAAAGTCACAGTTTGGTGCGGTTTATGGGATGGGTGGCATCATTGGACCATACTTCTTCAAAGATGATGCGAATCGTAACGTAACTGTGAATGATGAGCGCTACCGTGAGATGATATCCAACTTTTGTTGCCCAAAATGCAAGAGCTTGACTTGCATGACATGTGGTTTCAACAAGACGGTGCCACATGCCACAAAGCACGCGCAACAATGGACTTATTGAGGCGCGAGTTCGGTGAACATTTTATTTCACGTTCGGGACCGGTCAATTGGCCGCCTAGATTGTGCGATTTAACGCCTTTAGACTATTTTTTGTTGGGCTATGTTAAAGCTCATGTCTATACAGACAAGCCCGCTTCAATTGACGCATTGGAAGACAACATTGAAGCATTTATTCGTGAGATACCGGCCGAAATGTTGGAAAGAGTATGCCAAAATTGGACTAAGCGGATGGACCATTTGAGGCGCAGTCAAGGTCAACATTTGCATGAAATAATCTTCAAAGATTAAATTGTAGGGACCGTACTATCGATTCAAATAAAGATTTCATGCATTTTTCTGAATTTTATGTGTTTTTTTGAAAAACTTTCCTATTTTTAGCAAACCGTTTGGAATTTTGATTTACTCTCTGAGGCAAAGTTGGTACTCTTGTCATAAAGAACAAAAATTGTGCACTTATAAAATCAAAAAAAAAACTTCATCGTCAAGTTCAAAATCGCAAATTTCGTCGAACAAATCTTATAGGCTGTAGTGAGTAGGTAGCGTATACGTGCTGTTGATTATGTACAATATCCCTCATACGCACTGTAGTCGGACTGACAATTAACAGAAACAATCCTGCCAGATATACTTCCCCTACCTTTACGGTGTTAATAGTCACTCCTAGAATGTTCATGTGTTCTAGAAAGTTATTTATTGAGATCTTAGGTACATTTTGGTAGTTGATTGTTTCCTTGAATTTTGAACGGTTGAATGGACCTGAAAAGGCGAAAAGGTTAACAAATCAAATTGACAAATTTTTTGTGATTTTGACCTTGAAGATGAAGTTTTTTTCGATGGAGGTGAAGTTGATTTTTTATATATGTTCACATTTTGTTCTTTATGACCAGAGCTACAACTTTGCCTCAGAGAGTAAAGTAATTATGAGGTAATGTCTCAAGTGTCTCTTTAACGTAGATGCTGTGGTTTAGTAGCAGTCGATAAAAAAATCAAAAAAGGTGTTTCATTGAAAAAAATCGATGACGATTTGTGATTTTCCGAACTAAACTAAATTTTATAACAAAAATCAAAAATTGTCTAAAACAAAACACTCTATCTATACCTATACCTCCCAATCCTAATCCCCTTATAAGGTTTAATTACCAAACCAGATTAAATAATATGAAAAAATTTAGACTTCTTCATCGACAATAAATCTACAAATACCTCCTATCATAGGCGGAATTTGACGCGTACAATTATAATTATTGGCATATGACTGAACTACTTAATCAGAAAATTATAGGCTTTGGTTGCAAAAATTTTGAATTTATTAATACAATGCGCCGAACATCATAATTAAACGCTTTTACTTCCCCTCTAAACTTAAGAAATGTGCGTTTAATTGAAATCTCTTTTGCTACTTAAGGTATTCTATATTATTTAAATTCTTTGAGTTATCCAGTAATCTGGCCATAAGTGGCTTCTCCTTCTGAAACATAATCATTTTATTACAAAACGAGCCTGAATATCAGCACAGTTGGAGTGTTTCGAATTATTTTCCTACCAACCGTTCAGACACTAATCTCATTGTCAATAAAAATATGTAAGTTTGGATTTGAAAATACAAATACCAAATTTCAGTATGAAGTAAGCATTCAATAGAATCTAAATTATCCTTGATAATCAAATCGGATATTTATTTGGTATCTTTTAAGCAGAGCGTTTTAAACATTACAAGCCATATTATCTAACTTGATTGCTGCTCTTAATATAAGATGATATATTCATTTTATAATTATGATAAGGATATGATGGATTTAAATATATAAATCGTTTTCCTGTAGGCAATAAATTCAAAATTTCATGATCTTAATCACAATGAATTGGAGAATAAATTACACTGTCCGACAGTCCAAATTACACTTGCGCCAGATGATATACATCTGAAGTGGAGTCAATTGGCGTTTTTAGTTTTTAATTTCCCTGGTTTCCCCCTTGAAATGACCTCAACGTTCCAAAGGATAGAATTTTTCAAAAATTATTTTAAATACTTCTTCCATCTTTATGATATAAAAGCCAAATTAAAGAAGATAATATGTGATAAAAACACTTTAAATTTCAAGCTACTGTCTGTATTGTTTCAGCATTAAAAACCATTTCATGTTTTGCCTCTTGAAAATCAAGGTATGAATAAACTAGAACTAAGGGTTAAACTTTAAATAGTTTTTAATGCTGAATCAATGCAGATGAAATCATAATGTTTGAAGCATTTTTAATAGATATTCTCCTCTTTAATCTGACACTAACAACGTGTTCAAATGTTATGAAAAAATATTTAAAATAATTTTTGAAAAATTGTATCCTTTGAAATGTTGTTATCCTATGAAGGTGCAACGAGATGGGGAAATGAAAAACTAAAAACGCCAAGTAACTCCCTTTTTTGCCTATAGTTATATATATACGCATATCATCCGGTTCAAGTGTAAAATTGTCGGACGGCGTTACAGACCAAAAAAATAATAATAATATAAACCATCCTATCTAACATGATCGCAACTTTATTTTATAATTAAAATAGATATAATGTTAGATATGGTGGTTTATAATCTTTCAATCACTCTTCTGAAAAAAATTGAATAAAATATATTATGATATTGTAATCAAAAACACCAGACATATTGCTAGTGATCTTGATAGCATTGCCCTCTTTGAGTTGGAGAATAAATTCTCATAAAACCAGTAGCAATAGTCTTTGCCAAACAATTAAATTCCACATTATTGTTAAAGAAATTCCATAAGATATTTAACAGTATGGGTTTCATCATTTTGGATTTCTGTGTTTCAGCTACTCTTCGATGTTTAAAACAAAAAACCGCCCACTGTGCGCCATATTCCATTAAAAAGAGCAACAACAGTTGTTGTTTTGTTTTTGAATAAACATAAATGTTGTTTGATTCCCCGGTTGAAAATAAACAATAAATTTATGTCATTGATTTTGTAGGTACATACAAATTTGTTCGTTCTTCTTTTTATTTTTTTTTTCGTTGATGTTGGCTTCACCAAGTCAACCGACCGAGGCACACAAACGGACACAGGACTTTTATGAAAAGCCATCCGTCTAGACACACTAAAAATAAAACACATCCTTCTCTGGCTCTGACTGCGAACGGGTATTTTTCCATTTGTAATGGCTCTCAAGCAAAATGGGGACACAAAGGCCCATAGACTTTGTAGGATGTTTAATTCGAAAATAGATGACTTTGTGAATGTAAATGTATTTTATATAATTGTTGTTGCATTTTGCTTTATATATGTACATATACTATTATCGTCCAATTTATAGTTTAAACAAATGATAATTATAATTACGAGAACATGGACAATCGTCGGAGCATGTGATTCATATCCACGAGGAGCATCAACAGGAGGGGATTATGGTCTATGCCAAACAGCACAAAATGAAAGGAGAGCAAAAATAAATATCATAAATTATAAAGCAATTTATTTTGTCATAAATATTTGTTAAAAATTCTATATGAACAGCAAACACATGTACGACGTATATACATACATACTTACAACTACAACAAAAGGCTGGTCAGTTTGAAAAATATTTTAGGATTTTTTTTGCCTCCATCCATCCTTTCGTACTGCTCTGCTCTGTTCTGTTCATATACACACGCTTCTGATAGCAAAGTTCAATTTAGTTTGTATTGAAATTGTATTAGGGCAAATGACCACAATAAATTTAATATCAGTCATTGATAACAACCACACAACGATAACAAGAACAACAACAAAAATGTAATATTTTTAACATTTGACATTCTATTATACTTCAACTTTCAAATGGACTTCGCTTCGTCTCTGGCCTCGAACAGATAGTAAGAGAGAGAGAGTGTGGGACAAAATTTTACGGCCGATGTTGTAAACATCATATGCTGTCATTTATGGTAAATGATCCTTGGACGATAAATTAACAAACAACTGGTAACAATAATGACAACAAGATTAGAACAAATTGCAAAGAACTAACAAACAGTTCTATCATAGGCTGGGGAAGTGGAGAACTTCATATATATTTTTATATGAATAGTAAACATATTTTTTAAAAATATTTGCAAGCCTATAAAATTTATTTAAACTGTGTTGAACTTAAAACAAGCACCCACACCTAGTCAATAAACCCTCTAGGGTATAAGAAGGTCGTTACATTTGTTAGAAAACTTTGAATGGGAGTTATATAGGGTCCGCCATATAACTTTTTTTTGGACTATTATTTGTGGGGTGCCCTCAGCAGCCATTTGATGAAATTATTTTCCATTATTAACCGGAAGGATTGTACTTTCAAATAAAAAAAGAAATTTGAGAAAATATTCAGTAGTTTTTTTATAGCATTTTCAAAATAAAATTACTTGGCGGACCGTATATATAAATCTGAAACGATCAAACACATTGTTAGCATAGGTTTTCTGAAATATAAGACGCTTTCCCAAATTTGATGAAAATCTTTTAATTATATGGTTTCTAGAGCGGAAAGAATTAAATCGGGGGAGTCATTTATATGGGAGCTATATATAAATCTGAACCGATTTGACCCACTTTCGCCATGGATGTTTGTGAATGAAATACGATCAGTTCAAATATGCTGTTTCTAGGGCGGAAATAATTAATTCGGTGGTAAAATTTGTATTGGAACTATATATATATATATATATCTGAACCGATCTGGCCCATTTTTACCAGAGGTGTTTCTAGTTCAAATATAATTTGTTTTGTCAATTTTGAAGAAGATCTGTTAAAATATGTGGCTTTTAGAGCGGAAACAATCAAATCGGGGGGAGTCATTTATATGGGAGCTATATTTAAATCTTAACCGATCTGGCCTGTTTTTACCAGAGCTATTTTTATTTAAAATATATGACGTTTTGTTAAATTTGAAGAAAATCTGTTGAAATATGTGGTTTCTAGAGCGGAAAAAAGTAAAATCGGAAGCAAAATTTGTATGGGAGCTATTTCTAAATCTGAACCGATTTGCTTCAATAGCGTTCGGCCTTATCCCATAAAACTTCGTTGTGCAAAGTTTTATTTAATTCTAACAGCAATTGCGACCTTTTATTACAAGAATAGATGGACATACGGACAGACGGACGGACGGACATCGCTAAATCGACTCAAAAAGTGATTCTAAGTCGATCGATATAATAAACGATGGGTCTATCTCGTTTCCTTTTGGGTGTTACAAACAATACCCTGTGGTGTAGGGTATAAAAAGTAGTTTTAACATTTCCATGACTGTATAATTGCCAAATGAGTCATTTCATATGAAGGGTACCTCGATAGTGGCGATTTTTTTGAAAGTTTGTGTTGCAAAAAAAATAAAATTTACGAGTTGTGACCAATTTTACCAAAAAAAAACAGAAAAGAGAAGCCATCATTTGACCACTTCCAAACTCACACAGTCACTAAAAAATAAAGTGTTAAAGAAATTAATTAATGCAATAATTTCGAAAATCAAAATAAAAGAAATCAAATTGTAAAAACTTTAAGAAATATAAAGCGAATATACCAATTCACTTCATTTTCTGATTCAAAACTGATTGAAATTGCCTTCAAAACAAGATGCAGTACTTTAAAATCGACAAAGTAGTTCAGGAGTTACGGGCGATTTAATGAATACACCTCTCTGAAGAAAATGTTGTTCTTTAATACCCTCCACCTCAAGAATGGGGTATACTTTGTAATTTCAATTGAAACACCTTGAAATATCGACCTGAGACTCTATAAAGTATATACATTCTACATCGAAGATCTAGCATATATATATATATATATATATATATAAAGAGTGATTTTTTTGAGGTTAGGATTTTCATGCATTAGTATTTGACAGATCACGTGGGATTTCAGACATGGTGTCAAAGAGAAAGATGCTCAGTATGCTTTGACATTTCATCATGAATCGTCTTACAAACGAACAACGCTTGCAAATTATTGAATTTTATTATCAAAATGCGTGCTCTGTTAAGAAAGTTCATTGCGCGCTTCCATTTTATGGTCAGTTTAATCGACCCACTGAAGCGGCTATTCGGGCTATTGTGACTAAATTTCGCACCAAATTTACATTGTTGGACATTAAACCACCAACACGCTTACGTAGAGTGCGAACTGAAGAAAATATCGCAGCTGTATCGGCCAGTGTTAATGATGACCACCAATTTTCGATTCGTCGCCGTTCGCACCAATTGGGTCTCTGTTACTCAAAAACGTGGAAATGCCAAAATTGGACTAAGCGGATGGACCACCTAAGACGCAGCCGCGGTCAACATTTAAATGAAATTATCTTCAAAAAGTAAATGTCATGGACCAATCTAACGTTTCAAATAAAGAACCGATGAGATTTTGCAAATTTTATGCGTTTTTTTTTTTAAAAAGTTATCAAGCTCTTAAAAAATCACCCTTTATAAACATATGGGCAGCTCCGAAACAAGTAAGGAAAGGCTAAAGAAGGACGGAGCCACTATATGATACACCCCACTTTCTATCTCATTATAATTCAATGCAGTAAAAAAGGAATCGGGAAGGATTTTTGAATCATGTACGCGTTTGACAAATAATGTTAAATCGGAAAGGACATTTGTATGGTGGTATATTGGTGAAATATAACATGTAAAGTTTGGCCAAAATCGGTTAAACATTCGGGAGCGACATTTGTATGGGGGCTATATCTAAATCTGAACCGATCTTACCCACTTTCAGCATAGGTGTTTATAGTTCGATTATAAAATGTTGTGCCAATTTTAAGAAAATCGGGAACAATATGCGGTTTCTAAAGCGGAAAAAGTGAAATCTGGAGCGACATTTGTATGGGGGATATATCTAAATCTGAATTTAGTTTTAACATAAACATTTTAAGGGCTATGGAAATTTATAATATATATGACAAAATAGTATATTTAGTTTTCAATAGGCTGGGTCTTGTTTGCTCTGAAAAGGACTGCCTGAAGAATAAGTAGCATCAAGCAGTGCCTTATGACACCGTTTACATTTCAATTCAATCCACTTTCGTCCGTCAGTGTGACAAAAATTCTTCCAACTATGCATCATCAATATGAATGGATTCCAATCATATGTATGTAGCACTCATACAGGTCATGTATTCGCACAGAAATTGAAGAGGACGGCACAAAAAAATCCACTTTGATGCACACGTCGGCCACACACAACGATATACCTGACATCTGGAAAATACCTAAACGAAGGCAGATTGCAACCCGTATCTATGCAGCAAGTTTGACTCAATGAAATGGACTGGACTGCAGTCCATTTCAATGCAGTCGACATTCAGTCACCCAGCCGGCCATTCATGCAGTCAATGAATGTCCGTCTTACTTTCTGTCTACGTGTGTATGTGAGCGAGTATTTTAAATAGGTTATCTATTTGTAGAGCTCATAAAGTTAGTCACTTACAGTTTTGTATGATTGTTCATATTTTTCAAAACCACCTCCTCCCCCAACCATCGATTCGGAGAGTCCTCTATCCACGGTAAAAAAAAAACTTGTGAAAGTATGTACAGTGTACATTTACAGCACTCAATGTTATACTACAATATAGACGAGATACAAGTTTATTGAATATGTAATGGTGCTGACATATGTGTGTAAGTTTGACTTTTTCTGCAGAAAGTTGTAAAATGGAGTTGCAAAAACTGCAAGTTTTGTTGTGATAAGGTGTTGTCGATTGTCTCACCGGAAAAAGTTGCACCGCGTAAAGAGTTGTCACCGCCTAGCATTTTACAAAAGTTGAAGTTACAATATAAAAACTAAAGCTATAGCGGGCAAATATTGTTGAGATTTTTTCAACATATTCATGAAGCTGTTGTCATGACAGAAATGCCTGGTCTGTGGTTTCCTATACAAATATACAAATGGTTCTATTTCCTGCTTAACAATGTAAGTAAAGTCATTGGAACACAGAAAAATGTTGTGTGCGAGTCCGAATAGCAGATTAAAAATATGTTTCTAATGACTTCAATCTGTATTTGTGAATTTATATTGGCCTCAATGGCTCTAGTCCCAAATTTCAGCTTTAGTTTAAGTTTCGTGTCTTTTTTTGGGTAATCCTAACAAAACTGGATATTATTATTTTTGTAGCCAGGCTTCAAAAACTGTATATTTACATTTTTCTATTTTTTATGATTTTTTCCATAATTTCCCGAAGAAAATCTTTAGATCGGTTCGGGAAGAAATAGACTGGACCAACCACATAATTTGGAATATAGGGTGGGCCATGTAACATTTAAAATTAGAATTTGCTATAAAAAAGTATTGTTAATTTTTTTCCAATTTCTGTTTTTAGCACGATGGTCCTTCTCACATGAGCATTAGTAATCGCGGTTTTCGGAAAACCGAGTAAACCGCTTTTTTGTAGTCGGTCTCCAGCGGTTTCCATTATTGGAAAAATTGCGTGCGAATTTCACTATAATATATCACTTTTAATATAAAATGTGGCCTCACGGGACACTTTTGAACCATCTATCTGTACAAATTGACATAGGACAATAAGAAAAATTTGTGGTAAAATCGTCTTGGGACTTCAGTCAAATTTTAGCTCAGTGCATGGCTGAAGAAGGTCTTTCGCTGAGAACAAGCCTACATCTATGTTGTTTATTAGGCTTGTTCGATTGGGCTTACTAGCCTACAATATTAGACTTGATGAAGTGACAACGTTGCTAGACATTGGTTTTTCTTAAATGGATTAGCAGGAAAAAGTAAGGAAAGGCTAAATTCGGGCGGGGCCGACTATATAATACCCTACACCACTCCCTCGTATGTATCTCGCTTTGATTACTAAACCCACGTATTTCATGGAAGCAATATTATGTAGTTCATAAAAATTATACAGTTACTATAAATACATCTTTAGTCATATTTAACGTATATTGTACAGACAAATACAAATTATACAGTAGTATACCAAAGTCATACCAAAGTATGGACATATGGGCATCACCCAAACAATTCTCATTGCAATTCAATTCGGTAAAAAATTGAAATCGGGAAGGAATTTTGCATCATGTAAATGCATGTGTTTGACAAAATTTGTTAAATCGGAAAGGACATTTGTATGGGGGTATATTGAAACCAGGAACGATGTGACGCGCTTTCACCATGTCTGTTTATTGGTGAAATATAATATGTAAAATTTGGCCAAAATCGGTTAAACATTCGGGATCAACATTTGTATGAGGGCTATATCTAAATCTGAACCGATCTTACCCAATTTTTGCATACGTGTTTCTAGTTCGATTATAAGATGTTCTGCAAAATTTAAAGAAAACCGGGTACAATATGTCGTTTCTAGAACGGAAAATGTCAAATCGGGAGCGACATTTGTATGAAGGCTATATCTAAATCTGAACCGATCTACCCAATTTTTGCATACGTGTTTCTAGTTCGATTATAAGATGTTCTGCAAAATTTAAAGAAAACCGGGTACAATATGTCGTTTCTAGAACGGAAAATGTCAAATCGGAGCGACATTTGTATGGAGGCTATATCTAAATCTGAACCGATCTTACCCAATTTTTGCATACGTGTTTCTAGTTCGATTATAAGATGTTCTGCCAAATTTAAAAGAAAAATTGGGTACAATATGTCGTTTCTAGAGCGGAAAATGTCAAATCGGGAGCGACATTTGTATGGGGGCTATATCAAAATCCGAACCGATCTTACCCAATTTTTGCATACGTGGTTTCTAGTTCGATTATAAGATGTTCTGCAAAGTTTAAAGAAAACCGGGTACAATATGTCGTTTCTAGAACGGAAAATGTCAAATCGGGAGCGACATTTGTATGGAGGCTATATCTAAATCTGAACCGATCTTACCCAATTTTTGCATACGTGTTTCTAGTTCGATTATAAGATGTTCTGCCAAATTTAAAAGAAAATTGGGTACAATATGTCGTTTCTAGAGCGGAAAATGTCAAATCGGGAGCGACATTTGTATGGGGGCTATATCAAAATCCGAACCGATCTTACCAATTTTTGCATACGTGTTCTAGTTCGATTATAAGATGTTCTGCAAAGTTTAAAGAAAATCGGGTACAATATGTGGTTTCTAAAGCGGAAGAAGTGAAATAGGGAGCGACATTTGTATGGGGGCTATATCTAAATCTGAACCGATCTTACCCAATTTCGGCATAGGTGTTTCTAGTTGGGATTATAAGATGTTGTACCAAATTTAAAGAAAATCGGGTACAATATGTGGTTTCTAGAGCGGAAAATGTCAAATCGGGACCGACATTTGTATGGGGGCTATATCTAAATCTGAACCGATTTCCTCCAAATTCAATACCAATGGTCCTTGGCCAGAAAAAATAACTTCTGCCAAGTTTCATGACAATCGGACAACAATTGCGACCTGTAGAGTGAGAACAAGCTTAGATGGACAGGAAAGGTAAAAGTCGGCCGGGGCCGACTATATGATACACTCTACTTTCTATCCGAATACAGTTCAATTCGGTAAAAAAGGGAAGGTTTTTTGTATCCTGTACATATATGTGTTTGAAAGGACAACACATATATGTACGGAAAGGACATTTGTATTTGGTTATATTGAAACCTGGAACGAAATATGTGAAATATAACCAAAATCGGTTTAAACATTTGGGAGCAACATTTGTATTGAGGCTATATCTAAATATGAACCGATCATACCCACTTTCACCATAGGTGTTTTTGTTGGATTATAAGTTTTTTGTGCCAAATTTAAAGAAAATCGGGTACAATATGTGATTTCTAGAGCGACAGAAGTCAATTCGGGAGCGACATTTGTATGGGGGCTATATCCAAATCTGAACCGATATTACCCACTTTCAGCATAGCTGTTTCTAGTTAGATTATAAGGTGTTAAGCCAAATTTGAAGAAAATCGGATAAAATATGTGACTTATAGAGCGGCAAAAGTCAAATCGGGAGCGACATTCATATGGGGGCTATATCTAAATCTGAACCGATCTTACCCACTTTCTGCATATTGTGCATGTTGTGCCATATTTAAAGCAAATCGGTTGCATATATGTATATGTGGTTTCTAGAGAGGAAAAGGTCAAATCGCTAAATCTAAATCTGAACCGATTTGCTTCAAATTAAATAGCGTTCGTCCTTGATCCACAAAACTTACTTGTGCCAATTTTTTTAAGATCGGATTATAATTGCGACCTATAATCTGATTACAACAACAGTTGGATAGACGGATAGACGGACATTGCTAAATCGACTCAGAAAGTGATTCTAAGCCGATCTGTATAATAAACGATGGGTTTAACTCGTTTCCTTTTGGGTGTTACAAACAAATGCACAAATACATAATACTCTCGTAGAGTGTATAAAAAGATACGTGTCTCCCAGTTTTGCCCAAAGTCATGCACTTTTTTATGGGCCCCAAAGATTTGGGACTCAGTGATCATTTTCTCAGGCTCATGTCTTGCCAACCGTTTGGAAATTTGATTTACTTTTTGAGGCTAAGTTGTAGCTCTTGTCATAAATAAAAACTTCATGTGCAAGGTACAAATCACAAAAAAAACTTTAGAAAATTCGATTTTTTAACCTTTTTTCTCTTGTTCAGGCCCATAGGTAGCAAACCGCTCAAAATTCAAGAAAATAATAAACTATAAAAATTTACCTAAGACCTAAACAACTTTCTAGAACATATGAAATTCCTAGGAATGATTCTTAACAGCTTCTAGATGGCCGCAAAAGTGAAAAAATTCCCCAATTTTTTTAATTTCATTTTTTTCCTTTACTTCAACATTGAAATACTCCGCTGTCTTTTACAAAAACAATAAAATAAATAAAAAGAACACGGGACTTTTTTGGTATTTTTCACGTGGTGGTGTCCATATAGGGTCATATTTCCATTACTTAAACCAGTAAGGAAAGGCTAAAGTCGGGCGGGGCCGACTCTATGATACACTCCACTTTCAATCCGAATACAATTCAACTCGGTGAAAAAGTGAAAACGGGAAGGTTTTTTGTATCCTGTAAATGTATGTGTTTGACAAGAAATTTTATATCGGAAAGGACATTTGTATGAGGATATATTGAAACCTGGAACGAAATAGGTGAAATATAAAATGTATAGTTTGGCCAAAATCGGTTAAACTTATGGGAGCAACATTTGAAATTGGCTATATTTAAATCTGAACCGATCTTATCCACTTTCACCATAGTTTTGTTTAGTTAGATTATAAGATGCTGTGCGAAATTTAAAGAAAATCGAGCACAATATGTGGCTTTTAAAGCGGAAAAGTCAAATCGGGAGCGACATTTATATGGGGCTATATCTAAATCTGAACCGATCTTACCCAATTTTTGCATAGGTGTTTCTAGTAAGTTTATAAGATGTTGTGCCAAATTTAAAGAAAATCGAGTACAATATGTGATTTCTACAGAGGAAAATGTCAAATCGGGAACGACATTTGTATGGGGGCTATATCTAAATCTGAACCGATTTGACCTATTTTCACCATAGATGTTCTTAGTTTAAATATAAGATGTTTTACCAAATCTGAAGACAATCTGATACATTATGTGGTTTCTAGAGCGGAAAAAGTCAAATGGGGAGCGAAATTTGTATGGGAGCTATATATAAATCTGAACCGATCTGTCCGATATTCGCCATGGGAGTTTCTAGTGGGAATATAATATGTTTTACCAAATCTGAAGACAATCTGATACAATATGTGGTTTCTAGAGCGGAAAAAGTCAAATCGGGAGCGAAATTTGTATGGGAGCTATATATAAATCTGAACCGATCTGACCGATATTCACCATGGGTGTTTCTAGTGGAAATATAAGATGTTTTACCAAATCTGAAGTCAATCTGATACATTATGTGGTTTCTAGAGCGGAAAAAGTCAAATGGGGAGCGAAATTTGTATGGGAGCTATATATAAATCTGAACCGATCTGTCCGATATTCACCATGGGAGTTTCTAGAGGGAATATAAGATGTTTTACCAAATCTGAAGACAATCTGATACAATATGTGGTTTCTAGAGCGGAAAAAGTCAAATCGGGAGCGAAATTTGTATGGGAGCTATATATAAATCTGAACCGATCTGACCGATATTCATCATGGGTGTTTCTAGTGGAAATATAAGATGTTTTACCAAATCTGAAGACAATCTGATACATTATGTGGTCTCTAGAGCGGAAAAAGTCAAATCGGGAGAGAAATTTGTATGGGAGCTATATATAAATCTGAACCGATCTAACACATTTTTACCACAGGTGTTTCTAGTTACAATATAAGATGTTTTGCCAATTTTAAAGAAAATCTGTTGTAATATGTGGTATCTAGAGTGAAAAGAGTAAAATCGGGAGTTAAATTCGTATGGGGGCTATATCTAAATCTGAACCGATTTTCTTCAAATTAAATAGCGTCCGTCCTTATCCCGAAAAACGTCGTTGTGCAAAGTTTCATTTGGTTCTGTCTACAATTGCGACCTGTATCGTGATTACAAGAATAGATGGACGGACGGACGGACGGACGGACGGACAGACAGACAGACGGACATTGCTAAATCGACTCAGAAAGTGATTCTAAGACGATCGGTATAATTAACAATGGGTCTATCTCGTTTCCTTTTGGGTGTTACAAACAAATGCACAAAGACATAATACTCTCGTGGAGTGTATAAAAATTGCACACAACATTGCTAACTTTGTTTGTATTACGTATACTTAATAAAAATATAATGTAATAATAGTAATTATACGCCCACCTATTTATAAGGCAAGTGTAATCTCTCAAAACCTTACCACAATGTCAATCATACGAAAAAACATACGTTGTTTTGACATAATATAATTAATAGTACGTCTGTATGACAAGAAACTAAATCAATTAACTTAAAAAGGCCGAGTTTGATGTTGAAAAGTCACTGCGAAGCCACTTGAAAAGACTTTTGACATGGTCGAAATCATGATCGTGGTAGTCTGTAGCCAATATCTTTTAGAGAACAAAAATTAATAAGTCACAGTTAAACCTATGTAGAGCATAAGTAAACCTCATTTTGTAAAAATATCGAATATAAATAAATATAATATCGAAATGGGAAGATCTACGAAAAATTCCCCTTGATTTCACATGATATTCCTCTTCAATAATTTAGTTACCAATTTTTGCTAAAAAGAATCTTCCTTCTAATATGAACCGATAAACTCCATACGCCATGAATCAAATGTCTGTTCTCAGACACCAACCAAAAATCAACCACAGGCACAGGTAACAAGCAAATTGAAAATTCACTAAAGAGATTACATCATCTTGTCAAAGTAAAATTGATGTTCGAAAGTGGCAAAGGAAGAGAAGAGAAGCGAAGAGGAAGAAAAAGTGTACTGAAAAATCTTGTTTGGCTCATGAATTAATCGATGCAAACAAGACTGAACGAATGCTGCCACAACATGAACGAAAACATGTCGCCCCACTACACAATGCCACAGTGCCGAGTGTACTCGCCTGCCCGCCCGCTTACCCACAAAAGCTGCCGCATGATGCATTGTGCGTCAGAATACCTAACTAATGCTCATTTTTCACATATTCAAAATTGTGGAAAAACGTTTGGGCTTTTCTTGTTGCTGTTGTTGTCTTTTTTGCAGCACGGCGACATGGCTGGCTGGCGTGTTTTTTTGTATGTGTGTAGCTCTTGTTATCGGTGTGAACAAGACACCGGTGACGGCAGCCAACACCATGAGGTGTGAATGGAAGAAGAAAAAAGAGACCAGAATTGTGAAAAACCTGAACATGTTTAGATTTTTTTCCACCGCTTCTGCCATATAATTCCTTAACAAGAAGACACCATCCAACCAACCACCATCATGGATGGTGTATTGCAGCCGAGATACAATGACAATGACAACGTTTTCGAGAATGTGTTTTTGTGGTTATTTAAGTAGTTATGTATGTTTGTTTTTTTTTTTGAGAGGGGGAAAGGGCGCCATGGCATAAAAAGAATGACATGAAAACTTAAAAAATGCCAAAAAAGCAGTCTCCCCAGCTGCCGTTGTGTTGAACAAGTTTTTTTGAATTTCCAACTTTGCAACAAAATCCTATCCTGTTTAGGTGATGAAAAATCGCCAGAAAAATATATCACCCACAAAAAAATGACAAACTTAAATTTAACGCTTAACAAAGAAATGTGAGCCAAGCAAAATATGAACAAACAAAGCAAGTGGGTAAAGCTGAAGCTGACTATATTATACCCTCCACTCTTAGTCGCAATTAAAAGGTTTTTAGTATCAATTATTACCCAAAATTGACAGAGAAAATATAGCACAACACTGTAAAATTTGATCTAGGCGGCATGAAGTCAAATCGAAACACTATGCTACGTTTCATGAACAAACATCAGAAAACTCGCTTGCTTCTAATTTAATTTTTTGATATCGCCCAACGAAGAAAAATTCTTAATGAAAAATTGTAATGAAGAAAAATTATAGAAATGAATAATTGAAAATAAATGAAATTAACATTGGACGTTAATGGGTTAAAATACTGACATATTACAAACTAAAAACAAGTAAGGAAAGGCTAAAGTCGGGCGGGGCCGACTATATAATACCCTACACCACTCCCTGCGTATGTACCTCGCTTTGATTAATAAAGCCAGGTATTTCATGGAACAATTTTATGTAGTTCATATAAATTGTAGAGTTACTATAAATTCATCTTTAGTCATATTTAACGAATATGGTTAACAATATGGTAATTGATCCAACTATTCGACAGACAAATACAAATTATACAGTAGTAATAGGATGAATCGCACCGACATTTCAACAGGGGGCCTATAACTACATTTTGGGCCTGGTCAAAAACATGGGCCTATATATTTGTCATTCACGGTAGGTATTCCTGGGTGAAAAATATCATAATCTGCAAAATTTGATGAAGATCCGATGTAAGATGTAGTTTCTAGAGCTGTAATAGATCAGAATGGGGCCCCATTTGGGTTATACCAAAGTATGGACATATGGGCATCTCCCAAACAAGTAAGGAAGGGCTAAAGACGGACGGACTTTCTATCTCATTACAATTCAATTCGGTAAAAAAGTGAAATCGGGAAGGATTTTTGCATCCTGTAAATATATGTGTTTGACAAAAAATGTTAAATCGGAAAGGATATTTGTATGGGGCTATATTGAAACCTGGAACGATGTGACCCGCTTTCACCATGTCTGTTTATTGGTGAAATATAAAATGTAAAGTTTGGCCAAAATCGGTTAAACATTCGGGAGCAACATTTGTATGAGGGCGAAATCTAAATCTGAACCGATCTTACCCACTTTCACCATAGGTTAGATTATAATATTTACATTGTTGGACATTAAACCACCAACACGCTTACGTAGAGTGCGAACTGAAGAAAATATCGCAGCTGTATCGGCCAGTGTTAATGATGACCACCAATTTTCGATTCGTCGCCGTTCGCACCAATTGGGTCTCTGTTACTCAAAAACGTGGAAATGCCAAAATTGGACTAAGCGGATGGACCACCTAAGACGCAGCCGCGGTCAACATTTAAATGAAATTATCTTCAAAAAGTAAATGTCATGGACTAATCTAACGTTTCAAATAAAGAACCGATGAGATTTTGCTAATTTTATGCGTTTTTTTTTTAAAAAAAGTTATCAAGCTCTTAAAAAATCACCCTTTAGTTAGATTATAAGATGTTCTGCAAAATTTAAAGAAAATCGGGTACAATATGTCGTTTCTAGAGCGGAAAATGTCAAATCGGGAGCGACATTTGTATGGGGGCTATATCTAAATCTGAACCGATCTTACCCACTTTCAGCATAGGTGTTTCTAGTTAGATTATAAGATGTTCTGCAAAATTTAAAGAAAATCGGGTACAATATGTCGTTTCTAGAGCGGAAAATGTCAAATCGGGAGCGACATTTGTATGGGGGCTATATCTAAATCTGAACCGATCTTACCCACTTTCAGCATAGGTGTTTCTAGTTAGATTATAAGATGTTCTGCAAAATTTAAAGAAAATCGGGTACAATATGTCGTTTCTAGAGCGGAAAATGTCAAATCGGGAGCGACATTTGTATGGGGGCTATATCTAAATCTGAACCGATCTTACCCACTTTCACCATAGGTTAGATTATAATATGTTGTGCCAATTTTAAAGAAAAACGGGTACAATATGTGGATTTTAGAGCGGAAAATGTCAAATCGGGAGCGACATTTGTATGGGGGCTATATCTAAATCTGAACCGATCTTACCCACTTTCAGCATAGGTGTTTCTAGTTAGATTATAAGATGTTCTGCAAAATTTAAAGAAAATCGGGTACAATATGTCGTTTCTAGAGCGGAAAATGTCAAATCGGGAGCGACATTTGTATGGGGGCTATATCTAAATCTGAACCGATCTTACCCAATTTTTGCATACCTATTTCCAGTTCGATTATAAGATGTTCTGCAAAATCTAAAGAAAATCGGGTACAATATGTCGTTTCTAGAGCGGAAAATGTCAAATCGGGAGCGACATTTGTAGGGGGGATATATCTAAATCTGAACCGATCTTACCCAATTTTTGCATACCTGTTTCCAGTTCGATTATAAGATGTTCTGCAAAATCTAAAGAAAATCGGGTACAATATGTCGTTTCTAAAGTGGAAAATGTCAAATCGGGAGCGACATTTTTATGGGGGATATATCTAAATCTGAACCGATCTTACCCAATTTTTGCATACGTATTTCTATTTGGATTATAAGATGTTCTGCCAAATTTAAAGAAAATCGGGTACAATATGTCGTTTCTAGAGCGGAAAATGTCAAATCGGGAGCGACATTTGTATGGGGCTATATCTAAATCTGAACCGATCTTACCCAATTTTTGCATACGTGTTTCCAGTTCGATTATAAGATGTTCTGCAAAATTTAAAGAAAATCGGGTACAATATGTCGTTTCTAAAGTGGAAAATGTCAAATCGGGAGCGACATTTTTATGGGGGATATATCTAAATCTGAACCGATCTTACCCAATTTTTGCATACGTATTTCTAGTTGGATTATAAGATGTTCTGCCAAATTTAAAGAAAATCGGGTACAATATGTCGTTTCTAGAGCGGAAAATGTCAAATCGGGAGCGACATTTGTATGGGGGCTATATCTAAATCTGAACCGATCTTACCCAATTTTTGCACAGGTATTTCTGTTGGATTATAAGATGTTGTGCCAAATGTAAAGAAAATCGGGTACAATATGTGGTTTCTAAAGTGGAAAATGTCAAATCGGGAGCGACATTTGTATGGGAGCTATATCTAAATCTGAACCGATTTCCTCCAAATTCAATACCGATGGTCCTTGGCCAGAAAAAATAACTTCTGCCAAGTTTCATGACAATCGGACAACAATTGCGACCTGTAGAGTGCGAACAGGCTTAGATGGACAGCAGACGGACGGACGGACAGACAGACATCGTTAAATCGACTCAGCTGGTGATTCTAAGCCGATCGGTATACTTAAAGTAGACCCACCTTTCTCGATTATTTCTTGGTGTTACAAACATTTGGCGCGAAACTAACTTATAATACCCTAGACCACGAAGTGGTGTAGGGTATAAAAATGCAATTAAATATTTATAAATTGCTAATGCGTTATTTTCAGCATCTACTACCACATTTTGATGCTCGAAATAGATGACAATATTCTTAAAAAAATTAAACTCGGAATATTGAAGTAAGTTTTCACATAATTTTCATCTAACTAAATTCAGGATCGAATCAGTATTTCATTTAACAAAAGTCCAAATAAATTTCCCTCTATACTTTACATCACACTGCCATCATTTAACCCAGTAACACTCTACACAAATGTAGGACAAGTGTTCCAAAATTAAGGAGGTTTAACGCCACCATAATAAGATTTCTCAGCGCGCACACGTAAAGATATGCAAATTAAATCAAAAATCTGCACACTCACGCCTAGAAGCCGTCACAGAAACGTAACTACAAATCATAAGATGAAAAGCCAACAAACTTAACTCACATTTCAGCAAAACCGAAAAAGTTCAAACGCTAAATTATGTGGTGATGTATATATTTTACAGTTTTTTTTTGTACAGCAGACAAGTAAAATATTATTTAGTTTAGTTTGCTTTTAAGCACACGCCGTGTATTTATGTGCCGGCATACACGCTGTTGCCACGATAACGATGTATAACAGCCCTGACATGTTTTTGGCATCTGCACAGCACAGCACATCACACATACCAGGCAATGCTGCCACCTACAACGGTGCCTGCAGCTGCCTCGGATTATTTAAATGCGGCCGCACAAAAACAACAGTTGTTCATTCTGGTGCCGTTTGGCTAGGATGTTAACCTTTTTTTCCGCGGGCCTGGTTTTTGTTTTTCAATATAAAGCCAGGTGAGTAAACTTTGCTGCTGCAGTCGTGTTCGTTTTGCAATTTGCGAAAATGTCTGACAATGTTATTATCCCATTGTGGATTGAAAGTTTGTTTGGCAAAAAGAAGTGCTGAGCAAATTTCATATATTTTTGTTTGCCAAATATGAGACTTGATAAAGTTTCACAAATGCACGATTTTTTGGCTTACAAAAGAGGATTCTTTGCTGGCACACACGTGCCGGCAGTGAGGGTGCATTTTGGGTTCATTCCCTCACGACGACAGTAAGAAGTGCTTTAACATAATAGCTCATGGAGTCAAAACGGGGAAAAAATATTTACATCATTCCGATTTAGCTGAATAGCTCCTGAAATATTCTTCTTTAGCATAACTACTCATGGAGTCAAATAGAACCAAAAAAAATGTTCACATCACACCGCAAAAATATAAAAATATATTTTTTAGTTCTTTCGTATTGTAAAATAAAAAATAAAAAATAAAAAATAAAAAATAAAAAATAAAAAATAAAAAATAAAAAATAAAAAATAAAAAATAAAAAATAAAAAATAAAAAATAAAAAATAAAAAATAAAAAATAAAAAATAAAAAATAAAAAATAAAAAATAAAAAATAAAAAATAAAAAATAAAAAATAAAAAATAAAAAATAAAAAATAAAAAATAAAAAATAAAAAATAAAAAATAAAAAATAAAAAATAAAAAATAAAAAATAAAAAATAAAAAATAAAAAATAAAAAATAAAAAATAAAAAATAAAAAATAAAAAATAAAAAATAAAAAATAAAAAATAAAAAATAAAAAATAAAAAATAAAAAATAAAAAATAAAAAATAAAAAATAAAAAATAAAAAATAAAAAATAAAAAATAAAAAATAAAAAATAAAAAATAAAAAATAAAAAATAAAAAATAAAAAATAAAAAATAAAAAATAAAAAATAAAAAATAAAAAATAAAAAATAAAAAATAAAAAATAAAAAATAAAAAATAAAAAATAAAAAATAAAAAATAAAAAATAAAAAATAAAAAATAAAAAATAAAAAATAAAAAATAAAAAATAAAAAATAAAAAATAAAAAATAAAAAATAAAAAATAAAAAATAAAAAATAAAAAATAAAAAATAAAAAATAAAAAATAAAGTAAAAATAAAAAATAAAATTGAATTCCACAATATTATAGAGTGGTACCATCTTATGCAAATTTAAATAAATTTATAGACCACTACCACTTGTAGGGATGTGCTATCAACATTTTTAGACAGCTATATCTGAATGTCAAAGCAACACATAAAATTTATTCATAAAATGTACTTAAGTACCCTAACTATGAGGGATTATTGGGGGTATTTTCTGTACATGTTAGGAAAAATATCCCTCTCGTCCAATTCTACCCATTTAAAATACTCACAGGATTTCATGATTTCAGCCACAGCTATATTGGTACCATTTGTATCCCTATTGGAGCTTAAAAGTACGAATTTAGAAAAATTTTCCCGTCTACACACACAGAGAAATTTCATGATTCCAGTTTCCAACCGAAGTTTTGCTCGTCTACATAGTCAGAGTAGTGTATAAACGAAATTTCACGATTTAAACTTCAGCCGTTTGATTGGTACCAGTTTTATCCCTTTTTTCTCATTTTAAATGTATAAGTACGATTTTCGAAATATCCATTTGCTTTACATGTCTACGCAATGGATCAAAATAAAAACCATGCCTCAAATCTAAAAATACTCAATTTAAATACATTTTACATAGTAAATAAAACTCATTTTAGATAAGTTCGACTTAGATTGTATAAAGTCGAAATGAGTGCCAAACATAACTAATTTCATCAATTTTAACAAATGTTACTTGATTTTTATCAGTTTGTTTTCGTTAAAAAATAATACACTAATCTGGGGTTTCCTTAAAATCAATTCTACTCTTTAATCAAATCCATTATGGCCACCCAAATTCTACCATCACGAAATTCTTTTGCGGTTTCAGACAAAATTAATAAATATTTCAATGTCAATTCACAAAATAAACCGGGCACATTTATACATTTACACGCCAAAAAGAAGCGGCATTTCAGGAATGCCGCCCACGCTTTCAAATCACATAAACTCTGTGGCATTTGTGTGTAAACCAGAGCAAGAACAAAAATTAAACAACTTTTTAAACACATACCGACACATTTGAGTGAATCTGGTAAATTAATTTGTACTCTCGCACTCGGCAAGGAATGCAGCCCGGATTGGCACGGTTGTGCCGCTGGGAGTGTGTGTCGTGATAATTTGTATCAACAAACCATAAAGGATCACACTTGTTACGTCTCGTCTGTGCAAAGTTTTTCTTTTTTATTTTTAAGCGCAATAACTCTGTGCGAAAAAGGTCTCAATGCGCCAAACACATTAACGTTGAATTTATCTGTTTTTAAATGGAGTTTGGAAACATTTTACGCCTCCGTCCTACGGTAATATTATAAGTCTGTCTACCTTGTGGCTTGTGTTGTCATTACATACCTTCTCATACGTAGTTGGGAATGGAGAGGCTCTGCAGGGTGGATGCGTTAATGAGTGGTCTGATGCCGTATCGCATTAAGCGATACCTTCGCAAATCTTTCACATGCACATCTGAGTAGCATGATAATTACTATAATCCTCTTAGAAGGCATTATTGTGAATTTAATGAGTTTAGCTGGGTGGTATTCAAGTGTACTTGAACCAAACCGACCAACTTCAATGAGAATACTTCGTTAAAACAAAATTAGTCATTGAAGAGGTGAAGTACAGCACATGATAGATATTTATATGATTGTGTGTGTGTTTGGTTATAGTTAGGACTATTTACTTTTTGAAAATACTGTTATACAGGATTTACTATTACATACTTTAACGATTGCCCAATTTGTCTCCTTTGCATATAGGACATAACTTATATTGCCCCAAGTTTGTGAACAATTCTGTACTGTTGTTATCTGTGGCACAACAAACGTTTTGTAAAAGAATAGCGACCCTATAATTCTAAAAGGGCATGTTTGTTCATATCATTTTTGTAGAATAAACTTATAGTCCAGCAGGTTCTTTGTCGAAGGAAGCATTGTACTAAGTGAGAAAAGTTTTGTAAATTAATGTCTGAGAGAATTCTTATTGTCAGAACTATATTGTGGAATTTTATGACGATCATTTTTGTGGAAGATCTTAACCTTCTAGCTCATCTCTTTATGGGTCAATTTGGCCATTTTTCGAGAATATCAAAAAGGTCCTATCAAAAAGGAAATATAAAGATTAAAATGTCTTACGAAAGATTTTGCCGAAAAGTTTCAGTGGGGTCACCAAAGACACCAAAATAAGTAAATAAAATTCCTCACGCTTAAATAGTCAAATTACACACCAACTTATACAACAAAATTACTATCGTTAAAACCCGTTCATGTTTTTTGTAAAATCGATCGGTTTCAACAATTGAATTTATTTCAAATTTCTCTATCTCTGTATATTGCAATTTTACTGTTAAAAACCATGAACCAAATTTTGGTCCATGAATCATGGTACGTTTTTTTGCAAATGACATATACCAACAATATATGAGACTTACCGAAAATAATTTCGTTATCTTAGTTTAAGTATCTTACCTGGAAGAAGAAAAATGTATAGAGAAATATTTTATTAGATAAATATTTAGAAATTTTCTATAAGATCAAATATAATTAACTAGAGGATGGAGTGTATATTCATTATACCCTATACCACGTCGTGGACTAGGGTATTATAAGTTAGTTTCGCGCCAAATGTTTGTAACACCAAGAAATAATCGAGCCAGACCCACCTTTAAGTATACCGATCGGCTTAGAATCACCAGCTGAGTCGATTTAACGATGTCTGTCTGTCCGTCCGTCTGCTGTCCATCTAAGCTTGTTCGCACTCTACAGGTCGCAATTGTTGTCCGATTGTCATGAAACTTGGCAGAAGTTATTTTTTCTTGCCAAGGTATTGAATTTGGAAGAAATCGGTTCAGATTTAGATATAGCCCCCATACAATTGACGCTCCAGATTTGACTTATTCCGCCCTATAAAGCACATATAATACCCGATTTTCTTGAATTTGGCACAACATCCTATAATTCAATTAGAAACACCTATGTTGAAAGTGGGTAAGATCGGTTCAGATTTAGATATAGCCCCAATACAAATGTCGCTCCTTACTTCACTTTTCCGCTTTAGAAACCACATATTGTACCTGATTTTATAAATTTGGTATAACATCTTATAATCGAACTAGAAGCACCTGTGGTGAAAATGGGTGAGATCGGTTCAGATTTAGATATAGCCCCCGTACAAATATCGCTCCCGATTTGACTTTTTCCGCTCTAAAATCCACATAATGTACCCGTTTTGGCACAACATCTTATCATCTAACTTAAAACACCTATGGTGAAAGTGGGTTAGATCGGTTCAGATTTAGATATAGCCCCCATACAAACGTCGATCCCGATTTCACTTTTTCCGCTCTAGAAACCACATCTTGTACCCGATTTTCTTTAAATTTGGCAGAACATCTTATAATCTATCTTAAAACACCTATGGTGAAAGTCGGTAAGATCGGTTCAGATTTAGATATAGCCCCCATACAAATGTCGCTCCCGATTTCACTTTTTCCGCTTTAGAAACCACATATTGTACCCGATTTTCTTTAAAATTGGCACAACATCTTATAATCCAACTAAAAACACCTATGGTGAAAGTGGGTAAGATCGGTTCAGATTTAGATATAGCCACCATACAAATGTTGTTCTCGATTTGACTTTTTCCGCTCTAGAAACCACATAGTGTACTCGATTTTCTTTACAATTGGCACAACATCGTATAATCTAAAGAAAAACACGTGTGGAGAAAGTGGGAAAGATCGGTTCAGATTTAGATATAGCCCCCATACAAATGTCGCTCCCGATTTGACTTTTTCCTCCCTAAAAAATGTGGCACAACATCTTATAATCCAACTAGAAACACCTATGCAAAAATTGGGTAAGATCGGTTCAGATTTAGATATAGCCCCCATACAAATGTCGCTCCCGATTTCACTTTTTCTGCTGTAGAAACCACATATTGTACCCGATTTTCTTTAAATTTGGCACAACATTTTATATTCGAACTAGAAACACCTATGCTGAGAATGGGTATGATCGGTTCAGATTTAGATATAGCCCCCATACAAATGTTGCTCCCGAATGTTAAACCGATTTTGGCCAAACTTTACATATTATATTTCGTCAATAAACATACATTGTGAAAGCGGGTCACATCGTTCCAGGTTTCCTTTCCGATTTAACATTTGTTGTCAAACACATACATTTACAGGATGCAAAAATCCTTCCCGACTTTACTTTTTTACCGAATTGAATTGTAATGAGATAGAAAGTCCGTCCGTCTTTAGCCTTTCCTTACTTGTTTGGGAGATGCCCATATGTCCATACTTTGGCATAACCCAAATGGGGCCCCATTCTGACCTATTAAAGCTCTAGAAACTACATCTTACATCGGATCTTGAATTTTGCAGATCATGATATTTTTCAACTAGGAATACCTACCGTGAATGTGAAATATATAGGTCCATGTTTTGGACCAGGCCCAAAATGTTGTTATTGACCCCCTTTTGAAATGTCGGTCCGATTCATCCTATTACTACTGCATAATTTGTATTTGTCTGTCGGATAATTGGATCAATTACCATATTATTAACCATATTCGTTAAATATGACTAAAGATGAATTTATAGTAACTGTATAATTTATATGAACTACATAAAGTTGCTCCCATGAAATACCTGGGTTAAGTAATCAAAGCGAGGTACATACGCAGGGAGTGGTGTAGGGTATTATATAGTCGGCCCCGCCCGACTTTAGCCGTTCCTTACTTGTATCTTATTTATTTCAATTAATGAAATAAATGTTAAATTTGAAAGTTTTTTATTTTTTTAATTTTATCATTTTTTTATGTGGTTTAATTGTATCTACCCGGGTAGATACAAGGAATATTATTCTCAAGTTTACTACTTCAATCCTAATAATTGTGATGAACGGAGCTAAAATAGTTGTGCAGAATATAAAACTTATAAAAACTAGTGAAATTTAATTATTTACTATGAATTTTCATTCCTCAGTAAATATAAGTCATACGCCACCAATGCTGACATGCTACGAAATTTTTGTCGAAAGGCTTCATTCAATATTTTCTTATTTATTTTGGCTTTCTAAGCTCGAAAACGACATTAACAATTTTTTATGGAAATTTTAAAAAAGTACTAAAATTTCAATTTTTGCCGAATGTACCTTTAATGTTTGTACTCTCTTTTTATAAATATAAGTCCGATTATATACAAATATTGCTAATTTAACATAATTTAATGAGAAAAATAATTTAAAAAAAAAAAATCTTTTTTTTTGCTGGCTCGCAAAATCATAAGAAATGCGAAAAAATCGAAAAAATATTTTATTTACTATAAATAAATATAACTATTTTTTGTCGAAGAAATCAACATTTAATATAGAAAATTTAACAAAATGTAGTGCATTTGGAATTTAAAAATATCAAAAAGTTTCCTAGCTCAAAGACATACATTGCCCTGATGTGAATTATATTTTATTGAGGAAAAACACATATTTCCTGTACTTGATTCCATTCACCATTTTTAGTGATTTTAGTTTCCGTTCAAAGTGTAATAATTACTAGTTTCACGAGGTTTTATTCTCAAAGCTGGTATGTTTTAAAATTTTAAGGAAAATTTTTTCTTAATGCTGGTCCATGTTACTTTAGTTATACGGCATTTATAAGAGCTTTATAATTTATAATTATTTATTTTTAATATATTATGATCCACAAATTACAGTTTTTGTAGAAGAGTCGATTTTAAAAAGTATCTTCAACAGATATTAACGCAACTTCGGAACATTTGAACAGTTTTTGTCCATAAATATATCAACAAAATCTAAAATCTTAGAATGTTTATCATAACATTGTTTAACCCGGCTAACAGCTTTAGATGTAGTTAAAAAGTTGTGATGAAAAAAGTCTATTTTGAAATAACAACAGAATAAAAGCAAATTTCTTATATTTTAATACTTTGTAGTGGATGCCAGTGTTTGCTCTAAATGGTAAAATAATATAAAAATATAATATTTTTTGTTCGCGATAAATATGTGTGCTCTGGTCAAACATAATTTTCTTCCAGCCACATAGCAATTCATTAAATTTTATCTAAATTCTTGATCTTCTTTTCACTAACCACCCTCCTTCCCCAGCAGCAGAAACAGCTTAAGGGGGGGGGGGGCAAATTTGTTATCACATTAACATAAACCAACTTATTTTGCATTTAATTACTTTGCTGTTGTCATCAGTTTATTTAAGATTCATTCATTTTCTTCAGTGTCATTATAAATTTAAAACCACTCAATAGATGACGTTTATTATGCCAGCCCTGGCCACTATGGCTGGAAAAACAACCCAGCCCAGTACTGCCAACAACAACACCATCATCATCACCATGTGTAAAGGAAATCGTCTGGTGTGTACACTCGCCAGTCATTCATTATCTTTGTGCCTTTACGCAAACAGCAATAACGTCAACAATATTTGTTGATACTTAATTTTCAATACTCCAACTCCAACCAGCCAACGTTAATATAAACATTAACAAATTGTTGTGGAAGCTTTGAACCCCCGGCCACCCATCCCATCAGCGCATCTCAGCAAACCAAAAGAATTGCTGGAATTGGAATATTTTAAAGGAATTTTTTAAAAAACTCAAGATGATGCTTCCGAAGGACACAACATTACTTGGATGGGGTGATGTCCTCATTTAATTTTGTCGAAGGACGGAAGGAGCGAAAAAACGCAATAAAAAGTGTTTGTTCAGTAGGACATATTTAAGTGGGCAATAAAATAATCAATAGTTGGACAATTAAGAATTCATTTACTGTTGGCTGAAGGAGGAATAGGATGTGACAAACAAACACAAGCCAAATGAAGAGCGGGATAAAATGTAAAAAGGGATAAATTTGGTACCGACCAAATGGCTGCAGCTAGAATCATTACATTCGGTGTATAAAATCCCCTGATTGCGTAGACACGTAAAATAAAGGGATTTTTTGAATTCGTACTTTTTGGGGTTAAAATGGAAAAAGGGGATAAAAAGGTACCAACCAAATGGCAGCAGCTAGAGTCATGAAATTCGGAGTATATATTCCTCTGACTCCGTAGACAGGAAAACCTAAAAGTTGTTACCAAATTCGTACTTTCAAGTGATACAATGGGTACAGAGGGATAAAAATAGTACCAACTAAACGGCTCTAATTGCGTGGACAAGTAAAACAAAGATAAATAAAGATAAAGATCTGATTGTGTAAAGACGAGACGTAAAGGAATTTTTGGAAATTTTTACTTTTAGGGAGAAAGGGGCGAAATGGGACAAAAAGCGTACCAATCAAACTTCTTTGACATTGTAGTAGCGCAAAATAAAAGGATTTCAAAAAATTAGTACTTTTAGTGAAGAAATTGAGGTTAAAGGGATAAAATTGGTACGAACCAAACTGACTGCAAAAATATCATCATAATAGGTTTGTAATTTCTGACTGTATTGGAGCTCAACATAAAGGAATTTTAAGAAAATTTGTACTTTTAGGGAAAAAAGGACGAAATGGGACAAAAATGGTACCAATCAAATGGCTACGTCTGGATCATGAAATTGACTTTTAATTTTCTTTTTCTTAAAAGGGGCGCAAAATAAAAGGCTTTATACAAATTTGTACTTTTTGGGGCAAAATGGGGATTACAGGGATAAAATTGGTACGGACCAAGTGACTGTAAATAAAATCATAAAAATAGGTTTGTACATTCCGACTGAATTGGAGCTCAAAATAAAGGAATTTTAGGAAATTGTACTTTTGGAAAAAAGTGGCCGAAAGGGGATAAAAATGGTACAAATCTAATGGCTTCAGCTAGAATCGTGAAAGTGAACTTATAAATTTCTTTGACTTCGCAGGCACGCAAAATAAAAGGCTTTCTACAAATTTGTACTTTTTGGGACAAAATGGGGATTACAGGGATAAAATTAGTACCTACCGAATGGCTGCAAATAAAATCATAAAAATAGGTTTGCACATTCTGACTGTATTGGAGCTTAACATAAAGGAATTTTACGAAAAATTTTACTTTTAGGGAAAAAGGGGGCGAAATGGGGACAAAAATGGTACCAATCAAACGGCTACATCTGGAATCATGAAATTGACTTTTAAATTTATTTTTCTTAAAAGGGGCGCAAAATAAAAGGCTTTCTACAAATTTGTACTTTTTGGGGCAAAATGGGGATTACAGGGATAAAATTAGTACCTACCAAATGGCTGTAAATAAAATCATAAAAATAGGTTTGTACATTCTGACTGTATTGGAGCTCAACATAAAGGAATTTAACGAAAATTTGTACTTTTTGGGGAAAAGCGGGCGAAATGGGGACAAAAATGGTACCAATCAATCGGCTACATCTGGAATCATGAAATTGACTTTTAAATTTATTTCACTTGGAAGGCACGCAAAATAAAAGGCTTTCTACAAATTTGTACCTTTAGGGGGAAAATGGGGATTACAGGGATAAAATTTGTACTTTTAGGGGCAAAATGGAGGTTACAGGGATAAAATTGGTACCGACCAAATGGCTGCCACTAGAATCACAAAAAATCATATAGAAGCGCAGCAAAAATATTTTTTTGGAAATTGTACTTTTAGGAAAAACTGGCCGAAAGGGAATACAAATTGTGCTAATGGTACCAATGGAAATTGAACTTATAAATTGCTGATTCCATAGGCTTTCTCCGAGTTCGTACCTTTAGGGACACAATGAGGGTAAAGGGGATAAAAATGGTACCTAGAAATCGAATGTAACTAGAGTCGTAAAATTAGGTATGTACATTTCACAGCGAACAGCATTATACATGCTTCTCTGACTGGTTGGAAGGTTGGAACTGCAAAATAGGCGAAATCGGTACGAAAGGAAAACTTTCTCTAAAATTGAGGGCTTTTTTAAAAAAAATATTTTTTTTTGGGATACACTTGAAATATCAAGAGCAATGGAAGATATTTAAAAATACAATGGAATCACCCATATCATTCAACTCATGCACTTAATCTCTGTCCCATAACCTCTGCGGGGACTTACCTGCCGTTCTGCGAGGCTCAATCGAACATCGCGCAATTGTTCCAAATGGCACTCAATTAAAATTGTAGTCCTTTCGTTTTGAGTTAAATTATCTGAAGTGTATTTTGGGGAAAAAGTACAGAAGTGCGGACACAGCCACACACACATACACTCACAAAGGATACAAACGACGGAAAACACATCTCCACCTTTTAAATGTTTTATTAAGAGGACAAAGATTGCAGGTCCTTGTATTGCCGCACCTCACGCCACTCACACTCTCTCTCGCTATTACTTGGCAAGGCTATGTAAATGAAAAACAGTTTAAATGGAACCAACCCAGGAAACTTTAAGCGAAGTGCGGCCTCAATGAAGTGTTGGTTTATCCGGAACGACCCAAAAATGGAAGAAGTGAAAGGAAGTCAAGGGAAGTAAAATGAAAATATATAAATACTCGTAAATAACAAAAGGAAACAATTTATTAAATTAAAGATAAATAGACTGTCACTTGAGTTTGTATGCTGTTTATTTAATAACAACTAGTAAGAAATATATTTCACTGGCATAAGTTTAAACCTGACAAACAAGGTATTTTAGGGAAGCGCTAATATTTGGGCTTCAAATTTGTAAATTCGAAGTAATAGCTGATATCGCTTTAATGGTTGATATCATGTTATCTAACATTTGACAATGAAGGTGAAGTTTTTTTTTGGTGATATCTTCAACATTTCAATTTATCTAAGACTTGTGCTATGAACTGAATGAATCTATAATAATTGGTATTTTTCTTAAGGATAGTCCGAAACTAATATACCCTCCGTTCTCTACTACAAATCAAGGTTTATACTATGCTATATAACAAAAATGTGCCCGAAAGATCATGTATAATATTTTCTGAAGTATTTTGTCTTTCTAAAGTTAACAACAATATTAACATTTAACTAAGAAGGTGAAATTGTTAATAAAACAATCCAAAAATTAATTATTATTGATATGAAGATATACCGAATGAATTAAATTTCTAGAGAGATGAGAAACAGATGAGAATAATTGAGAAAATATCAAGAGGAGGTAAAATTTACCACCACACCACAGTTAAAGGATAAAATAAAATTTGATTTGTTGATCATTATACCCTCCACCTACAGGATAGGGGTATACTAACTTTGTCATTCCGTTTGTAACACCTTGAAATATTGACCTGAGACCCTATAAAGTATATATATTCTTGATCGTCATAAAATTCTAAGACGATCTAGCCATGTCCGTCCGTCCGTCCGTCCGTCCGTCTGTCCGTCTGTTGAAAGCACGCTAGCATCTAAACGAAAGGAGCTAGGACGTCCAAATTTTCCATAAATGCGTCTTATAGTCGTAGATCGGTTGGGATTGAAATGGGGCGAAATCGGCCCAAAGGGAAAAATTTTTCCCTCACAAGGACTAAAAATACCCATAATAATCCCTACTATTTTAGCGTATTTAAGCATGTTTTTTGAATATTTCTGTTTATATTTGCTTGATATTTGGTATGCGTATTACCCTTATAGCAAAAAACTGCACCATAAAGTGATTCTTATTTGTAGGGGGTGAAATGGGGCAAAAAAGGGATAAAAATGGTACACATTAAACGACAACAGCTAGAAACACGAAATTCGGCGTGTACATTCCTCTAATTGAGTAGATACATGATATAAAAGTATTTTTTTCAAATTCGTACTTTTAAGGGGTAAAATGGGAAAAGAGGGATAAAAATGGTACCAACATAGCGGCTGTACCTAGAATAATGAAATTCGGTGTATACATTCCTCTGATTGCATAGACAAGTAAAATACACGGATTTTTTAAAATTCGTACTTTTTGGGGTTAATATGAAAAAAGGGGATAAAAATAGTACCAATCAAATAACCGCAGCTAGAGTGATGAAATTCGGAATATACATTCCTCTGACTGTGTACACACGGAAAATAAACCGATTTTTCGAAATTCGTATTTTTTGGGGACAAAATAGAAAAAGGGGATAAAAATAGTACCAACCAAATGACCGCAGCTAGAGTCATGAAATTCGGAGTATACATTCCTTTGACTACGTAGACATGAATAATAAAAGGTTTTTTCCAAATTCGTACTTTCAAGGGATACAATGGGTACGGAGGGATAAAAATGGTACCAACCAAACGGCTACACCTGGAATAATGAAATTCGGTGTATGCATTCCTCTGATTGCGTAGACACTTAAAATAAACAGGTTTTTCGAAATTCGTACTTTTTGGGGTTAAAATGAAAAAAGGGGATAAAAATAGTACCAATTAAATGACCGCAGCTAGAGTCATGAAATTCTGAGTATACATTCCTCTGACTGCGTAGACACTGAAAATAGACGAATTTTCGAAATTCGTACATTTTGGGGTTAAAATTGAAAAAGGGGATACAAATAGTACCAACCAAATGACCGCAGCTAGAGTCATGCAATTCGGAGTATACATTCCTCTGATTGAGTAGGAATCGGAAAATAAACGAATTTTTCGAAATTCGTACTTTCAAGGGATAAAAATAGTACTACCTAAATGACTACAGCTAGAATGATGAAATTCTAATTGTGTAGAAACGTCGAGGGGGTAAAAATAGTACCAACCACATGGTCGCAGATGGAATTATGGAATTCGGTGTATACATTCCTCTGCCTGCATAGACACGCAAAATAAAAAGTTTTTTTTCCAAATTTGTACCTTTTCTATTATGGCAAAAATTGGTTGAATCACGAAGTTAGGTTATTTTGCACTATGTTCGTCTGATAATGCATTTTTTAGTACTTTTGGAATTAAAATAGAATGGAAATACAACCAACTGAAGCACCCACTATCTACCAATATTTATGGTATTTAAGCTTTTGAAAATATAAATATAAGAATATTTATTTTTTAATTTGAAATAAATAATGATTTGAAATTATTAAAATATTATATTTAAACTGGGATATTGTCCTGGCTCAAGACCATTTTGCATCTATATTTAATAGAATGCAAATTTATTTACAAATGGCATGGTGACATTTATTACTTGGCTGCAGACTACCACTATCATGATTTCCACCCTGTCTAAAGGTTTCATTCAGGTGGCTTCGCAGCGACTTTTCAACATCAAACCCGGCCTCTATAAGGAGATGATTTTCACAAACGAACGAGAATCACAACTCACTTGCCGAATTTGCGTTTAAAAAATCGCACCAAGTAATAAAGTACACATGCCATCTTACAAAATGTCACCATGCCATTTGTAAATAAATTTGCATTCTATTAAATATAGATGCAAAATGGTCTTGAGCCAGGACAATATCCCAGTTCAAATCAAATATTGATTACAGACCAAAAAAATACAAACGAAAAAACTAAAATATTATATTTATTTATAAAATTATTTTTTCAATATTTGTATTTGTTTTTGTTTGGCTATATTAAAAAATTATATTTTCCTGTAATAGTACTGCACTTCTACGAAAACCGACAAACTCTGTGGAATGGTGGAGGGTATATAAAGTTCGGCCCGGCCGAACTTAACGCCGTTTTTACTTGTTTTTTACTAAAATTCCAATTTTTGTGAAGTCGTATTAATATCACTGCACAACAAATTAAGACTTTTGGAATGGAACAGAATAGCGACTCTGTAATTCTTAAAGGCATGTCCAGCTGGTCTGAGTTCTTTTTACAGTGGAACAAAGTTTTAATTTTTTGGTAAAAGGTGCTGTGTCGTAACATTTGGTACATTTGACTCCCCTAGAGTGGTGGGAGCAAATTAAATACATTTTTTTCTTTTGTATGGGAGCCCCCTTAAGCATAAGCAGTGGTGATAGGGAGTAGTTATGTTTGGGGAAAATGTTGAGGAGGTAAAATGAATGGGGGTCAGTCTTAAACTTCGCCGCTTTAGGCTCAACTGCGTGGCAGTTTTGAGGGCCACCTTAAGGGTAGGGTAGGTGTGTTCTGAGACTCAACATATGACTCCTGACTAGGGGCCTCCTTGGGGTAGTTAGAGTGGTGGGAGCAAATTATATTAAACTGTAGTTTTTGTATGGGAGCCTCATTATGGAGTGGAGATAGGGACAGGTATGTTTGGGGAAATTGTTGGGGAGGATAAATTAGTGAAGGTCGGTCTTACATTTAACCCAGCTAGGGGCGATTCAAGGGCAGTTTTGGGCCTTACTGTCATAACAAAAATTATAAAAAACAAGTAAAAACGGCGTTAAGTTCGGCCGGGTCGAACTTTATATACCCTCCACCATTGATTACATTCCACAGAGAGTGCAGTAATATTACAGGCAAATATATTTTTTTATACAGCCAAACCAAAACAAATACAAATATTGAAAAAATAATTTTATAGATAAATATAATATTTTAATTATGTCAAACCACGCTTATAAGGCAAGGCTACCAATACGTCAGTTCAAAAAATTAATATTCTTATATTTATATTTTCAAAAAGCTTAAATACCATAAATATTGGTAGATAGTGGGTGCCACAGTTGGTTGTATTTCCATTCTAATTTAATTAAAAAAGTATAAATTTTGAAAATCCATTATCAGACGTACATAGTGCAAAATAACCCAACTTCATGATTCAACCAATTTTTGCCGTAAAAGAAAAAAACCTTTTATTTTTCGTGTCTATGCAGTCAGAGGAATGTATACACCGAATTCCATGATTGCAGCTGCGGCCATTGGTACCATTATTACCCCCTTAAGAGTACGACTATCTAAAATCTCTTTATTTGACGTTTCTACCCAATTAGAATTTCATCATTCTAGCTGTGGTCGTTTAGTTAGTACTATTTTTATCCCTCTGTACTATTTGTATCCCTTGAAAGTAAGAATTTCGAACTCCTTTTTTTCATTTTAACCCCAAAAAGTACGAATTTTGAAAAATCCGTGTATTTTACGTGTCTACGCAGTCAGAGGAATGTATACTCCGAATTTCATGACTCTAGCTGTGGTCCTTTGATTGGTACTATTTTTATCCCCTTTTTTCATTTTAACCCCAAAAAGTGCGAATTTTGAAAAATCCGTGTATTTTACGTGTCTATACATTCAGAGGAATGTATACACCGAATTTGAGTATTCTAGGGGCAGCCGTTTGGTTGGCACCATTTTTATCCCTCTGTGTCCATTTTACATCTTAAAAGTACGAATTTGGAAAAAATGCTTTTATATTATGCATCTACTCAATTAGAGGAATGTACACACCGAATTTCATGTTTCTAGCTGTTGTCGTTTACTATGTACCATTTTTATCCCTTTTTTGCCCCATTTCACACCCTACAAATAAGAGCCACTTAATGGTGCACGTTTTTTGCTATAAGTGGAGTGCACATACCAAATATCAAGCAACTATAAACAGACATATTCAAAAAACATGCTAAAATATTAGGGATTATTATGGGTATTTTTAGTCCTTGTGAGGGAAAATGTTTTTCCTTTGGGTCGATTTCGCCCTGTTTCAATCCCAACCGATCTCCGACTATAAGACGCATTTATGGAAAATTTGAACGTTCTATATCTTTTCGTTTAGATGCTAGCGTGCTTTCAACAGACGGACATGGCTAGATCGTCTTAGAATTTTATGACGATCAAGAATATATATACTTTATAGGGTCTCAGGTTTATATTTCAAGGTGTTACAAACGGAATGACAAAGTTAGTATACCCCCATCCTGGAGGTGGAGGGTATAATAAAGAAGACCAAGAACATAAAGGTTAAAGTCGGTCGGAGCCGACTATATGATACCCTCCTCTTGCAATCCCACTACAACACGAGTCGGTGGAAAAAGTGAAATTAGTAAGATTTTTGCACGGACCCTTCATCATGGCCGATTTGAACCACTTTCATCATAGATGCACCTAGTTGATATATAACGTGTTGTGCTGAATAAGATGAAAATATTGTGTCTCGGACACAACATTTTTAGCTTTTTGTTGAATAGTGAGAACGACTTAAATGTAGTCTTAGCCATTTCAGGATCAAATTTGGTTGTTGATTTGTCGTGAAAGTGGGATAAAGCTGTAAAAAGCAGGTACCCGATTTTTTCAGAATTATTTCGTCGAAGAATCGAAAAAACTCCTTGGAAAATCGTTGGCGAGAGATGCCATGGTTATGACGTAGCACACGATGTGCACATAAGACGATGTTGATAATGTAAATTAGTCGCCGTACCATATGTAGCTTGATGAATCCAAAATTCTGCTGAACAAAATAGAGATTAATATGACGTATTCAGAATATGGACCTAGGCATTATTGTACAAGAAGACTTGCATAGTAAACATTTTTGAGTTCTGAAAAAATAATGAAATAAGGCCAGGACCCATGTATTTTTTCTAGATTTTAACATTGAAAGTCGAGCAGTGAAGTATATTTTATAAATTAGCACAATTGTCTAATTTTCTTACTTTTTCGATTTAAAAGCCAAATAAAGTTTTTATTTCTTGTTTATGGGGTTTTTAGATATTTTTTGTATTTGTTTATAGCGCGCATTTATCACATTTTGAAAATGGGAAACCGTGATTTCTTTTTCAACTTTGTCGAATTGTTTCTTATACATTTTAAGAGATTTTTGCAAATTTGTTTTATTAGAAATTGCGGTTTCTTAGCTTTTTTGTGGCCAAATATAGTTTGATTACACTATCTATGTGTAAATACCGTTTATGATTTTGGACCGACATAACTTGTTTTCTTTAAAAGCCTTTAAAAAATAAAATCAATTAATAAATAAAATTAAAAAACAAATAAATAAAAAAAATTAATAATGTCGCAGCATAACTTTTGCCTGCACAAAATTTCAAATAGGATACACAAATGTAAAAAGACAGATTTTTTAGTTCCAAAACGCGTATTACAAATTGTTCATTAACCTTTCGAAAAAAATAGAAAATAGTTCTTTTAGACGAAAGGGCAAAGGAAGTGTCAAGAGAATATGAAAGTGGTGTTGTCAATTCAAACGGTAGCTGAAGGTACATCTTGACTTTATATCAAGCAAACCAATCAGATTTGAGAGGTCCCTCATTTATACTCTTACAATGATTACCAATATTCATCTCTAACAAAATACAGTTTAAAAATTAATTCTTATCCAAAGTCTTGCCCAAATATCAAAGTTAAAGAAATTTAATGCGGAAAACTTCCCACACCCACACCGAAATCCTTGGAATGCTAAGTATGAGTCCAGAATAACAGAATAACTGAGTCAGCCTTGGCTCATATTCAAAATACCAAAACAATATATCATGAACAGAACAAGGATAAAACTCCTTTGTGTATATTTAAATAGTACATAGTACAGACACAAGCTACGCATGTACATTAGGGCGTACCTCAAAAAAAAAAAGTTCGCCGTACACCTTCGAATATGAAGTATTATTGAAAGGTAGTTTCAAAAATTTTTTTTTATTTTTTTATGCCGAACGTAGGGGTCGCGCTTTTACATTTTTCTATATAACTTCTGCATTTATTAACGGATTTTAAAGTGTGATACATCGATGTTTTTGTCTCGACGAGGCCGATTTTTTTGTCTTTGAAGTCATTGAGCTCAAGCACCCCCTTCTGGTACTTACCCATCATATCTCAGTTGCTACTACCCTAATGTACCACTCTAATATCAGAAAATTAAAGCTCGCATAAAATCATGAAACTCCTCCTAAGGAAGTATGTCGTTTTTCAAAAAAAATCGGCCTCGTCGAGACAAAAACATCGATGTATCACACTTTAAAATCCGTTTATAAATGCAGAAGTTATATAGAAAAATGTAAAAGCGCGACCCCTACGTTCGGCATAAAATAATAAAAAAAAATTTTTTAAACTACCTTTCAATAATACTTCATATTCGAAGGTGTACGGCGAACTTTTTTTTTACTTGTAACCTGGTACGCTCTAATGTACATATGTATATTATTCATGTGCATTTGGGTGTGTGTGTGTGTAACTCCTTTTAGCTTACTGGTATATGTATATTCATGATAATGTAGACTGATGTATACATGTATGTACACGCATACATATGTGTATTTGAGATTGCTTGAGCGTCAGTTTCATTTCATTTCCTTTATTTTATTTTTTCGTGCCATCTTTAAGCTCCTGTGAATTTAAGTATCTGGAATACCAAATTTCTTGTGTTTTTTCTCCTTTTTTGTGAGATATTATTGAGGGTGTATGTTTAATCTACACACACGTTGGGTGAAATGTAATTTGACGTAACTAAGATTTGATTTCGTTTCCAAGACTCTGCAATAAAATATAATTCTACAATTAAATATTTTTAATTTGGACATCAATCACGTTCATAATTATTTTAGAGTGCAAGTACCAGGACTACCACAATGAAACTTATGGAGCATCCTTCTGATACTTTTAGCTATTAATAAAAATTGTTTAACAAAACATCGAAGTTATATTATTTTGATTATAAAATTAATTTAAAATAAGAAAAATAAATAAAAAATATTTTTTTTTATGATTTGACAATTTACTGTAAAATTAGCAGAAATTTGCTTGAATTGAATTAAATCGAAGTTATATTATTTTGATTATAAAATTAATAAAAAAATAAATAACATTTTTATGACTTGACAATTTTCTGTAAAATTAGAAGAAATTTGCTTGAAATTAGAAACAAAATATGTATTTGTATCTCATACCACAAAAAAGTATTTTTTCTAATTAACATATGACTAATATATTTTATTTTCGATTCACCCTAGTGTCATTTTTTTTTTTGAAAATCTGGAAATTCAGTTTTAATTGACAGAATAGAATAATAGTACATCTTTGGAAATGTTCACCCAAATCAGAGAGAAGACACAATATTTGAGTGATCTCTTCATATGAAATTGCTCCGTGTTCCTCTTATACTATTAGATACGACCTAATGTCTGTGTGTACTTATCGTCTTCAGTTCTTTCTTTATTTGTTTAATTTTGTACAACAACTGCCTGCATACATGCCACGCAACAATACCTTTAAGAATACATACTTTTCTGGATAATATTCGTTTTTTTTTTTGGTAACGGTGTTAATGACTATAACAACAACTATAATAACGGCAGCAACATCCTTGTCGGAGTACGGTGGCAGCCCTGAGCTATATACCTGTAAGCCATTATCACAGCAAAACTTTATAAATATTTAAGAACATTTACAAACAAACACTCATTCATTCGTATGAATATGTTATGGCGGCAACATACAAAGGAATACCACAAAATAAATAAAAATAAAACGGAATGAAATGAAATGATATATGGCTTCAGGTCATAAGGAAGTTTATGGAAGTTAGTTATTAACATTGTTATAACTGTGCAGAAATATTCTTTAGAAATTTATAAATAGGCAGCCGTGTTACAACATTAAAGACTTTATTTTTACTAAACGACTACCAATTGGGGGATACTTTCTCGGGGAAAAAATCGAAAAAGTTGTAATGGCCCTGCCGCAAGTTCATATGATAGACTATGAAATGTTGCTGCAGAAAATCGTTTGAAAGGATATTCCAACTGAAACACAAGCTAAAAGCGTGTTTGTTTCGAATGGTGTATTTCACATCAAACCGAACCATTTTTTTATGAACATCTCATGAAATCTTTCATTCTTACAAATAGAATAGAATTTTATCATCTAAAGCAATTTTTTAGAACCAAACAAATGAGTATTGTACAGTTCGGCCGGTCCGAATCTTATAAACCTATCACCCTTTTGCCATTTAAAGTACGAATTTAAAAAAATCGCATTATTTTATGTGTCTACGTAACAACGACATTTCCAATTGAGATTGAGAAATGTAAATTTATATTGAGGAAATAAAAACCGAAATTAAAAAATGTAAATTGAAATTGCGAAAATACTAACTAAAATTCAGAAATTGAATTTGATAAAATAAAATTTGAAAATTAGGAATTGAAATTTAGAAAATAAATTTTGAAATTCAAAAATTGAAAGTGAGAATATACAAATTGTTATTGGGAAAAACCAATTAATATTGAGAAAAGCCGTATAACCGCAGATGGAGAAGGATAGCCGTTGTATTGTCACAAACTATAGCGTAGCCTATTTAAAATATCAAATTTGAATTGGCTTAAAGGTACTGACTATCTATTATTTTTCTGGTTTTATTGTAAAGGTTGAACTATTATCGAAATAATACTTCAAGTCAATTAAAACTAGTAAATCAAAAAAAAAAATTTTTTCAAATCCATGCTTTATGCAAGCAGAATTCTATTGGGCCTAGAAATTCTTTTTTAGTTATCTTTTGTAGAAGGAAAAATTACTGCAAAATTTCAGTTTTTTATCTGCCATAGAACGGCATATATTCGAAAATGGGTTTTAACTTCGTATGAGAGGTGCCACGCCCACATTTCCATTACCGCCCATTTTTGTCACAACTACGCACATTAATGCTAGATGCACTTACACAAAATTACAGTAGGAGTAATTTTGGTTTTAACTTCATATGGGAGGTTCCACGCCCACTTTTGCATTACCGCCCATTTTAGGCGCAACTACGCACATTGATGCTAGATGCACTTACACAAAATTTGAGCACTATACGTGTCATAGAACTGACACTATTCGATAATATGTTTTAACTTCGTATGGGAGGTGGTACGCCCACTATTCCAATACCGCCCATTTTTGGCAGAACTATGCACATTGATGCTAGATGCACTTACACAAAATTACAGCACTCTAGGTGTCATAGAACTGACTATATTCAATAATAGGTTTTAACTTCGTATGGGAGGTGCCACGCCCACTTTTCCAATACCGCCCCTTTTTGGCACAACTATGCGAATTGATGCTAGATGCACTTACACAAAATTTCAGCACTCTATGTGTCATAGAACTGACAATATTCAATAATAGGTTTTAACTTCGTATGGGAGGTGCCACGCCCACTTTTCCAATACCGCCCCTTTTTGGCACAACTATGCGAATTGATGCTAGACGCACTTACACAAAATTTCAGCACTCTATGTGTCATAGAACTGACAATATTCAATAATAGGTTTTAACTTCGTATGGGAGGTGCCACGCCCACTTTTCCAATACCGCCCCTTTTTGGCACAACTATGCGAATTGATGCTAGACGCACTTACACAAAATTTCAGCACTCTATGTGTCATAGAACTGACAATATTCAATAATAGGTTTTAACTTCGTATGGGAGATGCCACGCCCACTTTTCCAATACCGCCCATTTTTGGCACAACTATGCGAATTGATGCTAGATGCACTTACACAAAATTTCAGCACTCTAGGTGTCATAGAACTGACAAAATTCAATAATAGGTTTTAACTTCGTATGGGAGGTTCCACGCCCACTTTTCCAATACCTCCCATTTTTGGCACAACTATGCACATTGATACTAGATGCACTTACACAAAATTACAGCACTCTAGGTGTCATAGAACTGACAATATTCGATAATAGGTTTTAACTTCGTATGGGAGGTGCCACGCCCACTTTTCCAATACCGCCCCTTTTTGGCACAACTATGCACATTGATGGTATATGCACTTACACAAAATTTCAGCACTCTAGGTGTCATAGAACTGACAATATTCAATAATAGGTTTTAACTTCGTATGGGAGGTGCCACGCCCCTTTGTCCAATTGGTCAAATTTTTCCATTTCCTTGTATTGTCATCGAAAATGATTAAGTGTGCAAAATTTGAGCAAAATTGGTTGGGAAAAAAGCTTTCAAAAGTTGATTTCAAATTTTGTGGCACACAAACATATATAGAAAGTAACCTTATATAAAGCATGGAAAAATATTCTTATTTCTATTTTCAAAAAGCTTAAATACCATAAATACTGGTAGATAGTGGGTTCTACAGTTGGTTGTATTTCCATTCTATTTTAATTCCAAAAGCACAAATTTTGAAAGTCCATTATCTCACGTACATAGTGCAAGACAACCTATCATCATGATTCAACCAATTTTTGTTTTAAAAGTAAAAGTACGAATTTTGAAAAATCTTTTTATTTGCATAGACACGCATGCAGTCAAAGGAATGTATACACCGAATACCATTTTTATCCCCTTTTTCCAATTTTAACCCCTTGAGAGTACGACTTTCAAAAATCTCTTTATCTTACGTGTATAAGCAATTAGAAGAATATACACACCGAATTTCATCTTTCTAGCTGTAGTCGTTTAGTTGGTACTATTTTTATCCCTCTGTACCCATTATATCCCTTGAAAGTACAAATTTGGAAAAAATCTTTTACTTTTCGTGTCTACGCAGTCAGAGGAATGTATACTCCAAATTTCATGACTCTAGCTGCGGTAATTTAGTTGGTACTATTTTTATCCCTTTTTTCCTTTTTAACCCCAAAAAGTACGAATCTCGAAAAATCCGTTTATTTTACGTGTCTACGCAATCAGAGGAATGTATACACCGAATTTCATTGTTCTAGATGCAGCCGTTTGGTTGGTACCATTTTTATCCCTCTATTCCCATTTTACCCCTTAAAAGTACGAATTTGAAAAAATACTTTTAAATTATGTATCTACTCAATTAGAGGAATGTACACACCGAATTTCGTGTTTCTAGCTGTTGTCGTTTAATACAGAGTGATTTTTTTGAGGTTAGGATTTTCATGCATTAGTATTTGACAGATCACGTGGGATTTCAGACATGGTGTCAAAGAGAAAGATGCTCAGTATGCTTTGACATTTCATCATGAATCGTCTTACAAACGAACAACGCTTGCAAATTATTGAATTTTATTATCAAAATGCGTGCTCTGTTAAGAAAGTTCATTGCGCGCTTCCATTTTATGGTCAGTTTAATCGACCCACTGAAGCGGCTATTCGGGCTATTGTGACTAAATTTCGCACCAAATTTACATTGTTGGACATTAAACCACCAACACGCTTACGTAGAGTGCGAACTGAAGAAAATATCGCAGCTGTATCGGCCAGTGTTAATGATGACCACCAATTTTCGATTCGTCGCCGTTCGCACCAATTGGGTCTCTGTTACTCAAAAACGTGGAAATGCCAAAATTGGACTAAGCGGATGGACCACCTAAGACGCAGCCGCGGTCAACATTTAAATGAAATTATCTTCAAAAAGTAAATGTCATGGACCAATCTAACGTTTCAAATAAAGAACCGATGAGATTTTGCAAATTTTATGCGTTTTTTTTAAAAAAAAAGTTATCAAGCTCTTAAAAAATCACCCTTTATGTACCATTTGTATCCCTTTTTGTCCCATTTCTCCCCCCAGGAATAAAAATCTCATTATGTAACACGTTTTTTTATAGAGGGAATGTACATACCCAATATCACGTAAGTACAAGCAGACATATTAAAAAAAACATGCCTAAATACTCTAAAATATTATGGGTATTTTTAGTCGTTGTGAGGTCGATTTCGCCCAGTTTCAATCCCAACCGATCTACGACAATAAGACGCATTGGTGGAAATTTTGGATCTCATAGCTCCTTTCGTTTAGATGCTAGCGTGCTTTCAACAGACGGACGGACATGGCTATATATAATATACTTTATAGGGTCGCAAGTCGATATTTCAAGGTGTTACAAACGGAATGACAAAGTTAGTGTACCCCCATCCTGGAATTGGAGGGCATAATAAAAGTGAATGCTTTTCTACATTTCAAAGTCAAAGTAATCGGTAGCTCAAATTAAAAATTATCACTGACCCACATCTATCCAAGTGATTTCCGAGCAATTCCGTCTATGTTGTAATTCCCTTACCCAATCTCTGGCATCGTCCTTTAAATGATCCACGTCTCTTAGGCATCAGTATAACTCCTGAGAATGAAATACCACCAATGAGATGGATGTTTGGACCTCAAGAGTGTACTCATATCCACAAATGACATGGTTATAATAATTTGTCTATTTCTCTACATTTATATTCTTTCTTAATACCAATTAGTCTATTCTCAATTTCAATTTGTATTTTCTCATTTTCAATTGTTAATTTCTCAATATGATATTGTATATTCCACATTTCGATTTGCATAACTGGTTTTCAATTTTTTTTTTACAATTTCAGTTCACATTTAAATTTCTTAATTTGAATTTTTATTGTCGCAAATTCAATTTTTGTATTTCAATTTACTTTACTTTACTTTGAGTGTATGCATTTCTCAATTTCAATTTACATTCCTCAATATAAACTCTCAAGTTAAAGTTGTATTTTCTTAAAATCAATGGTGCAGAGGGATCTACACACCGAATTTCTTGTATATACCTGTTGTTGATTGATTGGCACCAGTTTCCCCATTTTTTCCCATTCAACCCTTTAAAAGTATGAATCAAGTAATTCCAGGAGATTGCGACACGGATTTTTTGTATTTTCTTAAATTTCAATGAAAATTGGCATTTTATCTTTTGACTTTTACCGTAGCTCAAAGTAGTACGTGGTTTGAGTTTTACAGTGGTCCACACTATATATAGTGTGTTTTTGTAAAGAAGTAGGTTTCTTGGGTGTTTTGTAACGACATAGCTTTGAAATTAGTCTTCAGATTTAAAAGGCATTGGTGTCATCTGAAATTGTTTTATCCCCCTGATTGCGAGTCTAGGAGGAAATTAGTCCTCGAATTTTCTGAAATACATATTTTTTCTTTTCTTAATTTTGTATGTATTTTAGCTTACTTTATCCTCTAAAGATATTAAAATTTAAAAATGGGATAAGAAAAGGTGCTGAAATTACAAATGAGTCATTCCATGTCATGTGGTACGATTGTTGACCTCGATAGCTGCGATTGTTTTGAAAGGCTATCGTCATGTCATTTAAATTCTTTTATTTTTAAACCCGTTAAAAAGGTTTAATAAAAATGTATCGGTTGTCAAATGAACAAAGAAAAAGTAATTTACATGAATTAAACAAAAAGTTATTTTAGTTTCTTAATGTAGTGTCATTCATCAGTTACCCTGTATATAAGATTTTTCAAAAAAAAGTGTGTTCATTCAATCGCCTGAAACTCCTTGTGTTTACTCCTAAAATGTTGAAGTGGTATGCTGTAGCCGGATTATATTTTTTAGAGTTTTTACAATTTTATTTCTTTTATTTTGATTTTCAAAATTATTACATTAAATCAGATTTTTTTAAATTTTAAGGTAGTATTCTTAGTTGTAATGTAAACAGAAAACGTAAATATAAACTAGTAAATCAAAAAAAAAAATTTTTTCAAATCCATGCTTTATGCAAGCAGAATTCTATTGGGCCTAGAAATTCTTTTTTAGTTATCTTTTGTAGAAGGAAAAATTACTGCGTTATCAGGAGCAGAAATAATAGATTTTTAATTTGTGGTTTGTATGGGAGGTACCACGCCCCATTGTCCATTCCCGCTCATATTTGCAGCAGCACTTAAAAAATGCACACCAAACCGACGTACCAAATTTTGTTCAAATACCGTTATCAGGAGCAGAAATAATAGATTTTTAATTTGTGGTTTGTATGGGAGGTACCACGCCCCTTTGTACAATCCCGCCCATATTTGCAGCAGCACTTAAAAAATGCACACCAAACCGACGTACCAAATTTTGTTCAAATACCGTTATCAGGAGCAGAAATAATAGATTTTTAATTTGTGGTTTGTATGGGAGGTACCACGCCCCTTTGTACAATCCCGCCCATATTTGCAGCAGCACTTAAAAAATGCACACCAAACCGACGTACCAAATTTTGTTCAAATACCGTTATCAGGAGCAGAAATAATAGATTTTTAATTTGTGGTTTGTATGGGAGGTACCACGCCCCTTTGTACAATCCCGCCCATATTTGCAGCAACACTTAAAAAATTCACACCAAACCGACGTACCAAATTTTGTTCAAATACCGTTATCAGGAGCAGAAATAATAGATTTTTAATTTGTGGTTTGTATGGGAGGTACCACGCCCCTTTGTACAATCCCGCCCATATTTGCAGCAGCACTTAAAAAATCCACACCAAACCGACGTACCAAATTTTGTTCAAATACCGTTATCAGGAGCAGAAATAATAGATTTTTAATTTGTGGTTTGTATGGGAGGTACCACGCCCCTTTGTACAATCCCGCCCATATTTGCAGCAGCACTTAAAAAATCCACACCAAACCGACGTACCAAATTTTGTTCAAATACCGTTATCAGGAGCAGAAATAATAGATTTTTAATTTGTGGTTTGTATGGGAGGTACCACGCCCCTTTGTCCAATTGGTCAAATTTTTCCATTTCCTTGTATTGTCATCGAAAATGATTAAGTGTGCAAAATTTGAGCAAAATTGTGTGGAGAAAAAAGCTTTCAAAAATTGATTTCAAATTTTGTGGCACACAAACATATATAGAAAGTAACCTTATATAAAGCATGGAAAAAACTAAGCTTTTATAATACAGTATTATTATAAATTAAAATGATTGTGTTTAGAATACGTGCGTGTGGGTGTGCAAAGCAAAAAAAAAATTTTCAAATTCGTACTTTTAGGGTCACAATGGGAAAAGGAGACAGATGCTACCAATCAAACGGCTATATCAGGAATCATGAACTTCAGGCCTTGAGTGTGTAGACTGTTAAGATTGTAAACAGTAAAGATTGGTCGAGAGTCATAAAGTTTTTCTCTAACAATAACTAAATAAATACAAAATATTTAGGGTATTTAAGCAATTTTTTTGAAGTTTGCTAGGAAGTGTTCTTTAAAATTATTTAAAATTTCGCAATAAATAACCAAAGAAACAATTTATTTAAAACAGTAAAAGGTTTTTTATACCAGCTAGTATCACTATGATTTCTTTTCATAAACTGTTTGACATTCTATGTCATGTTTTACACTGTCCGACAGTCCATATTACACTTGAACCAAATGATATAAACATCTGAAACTATAGGTGAAATAGAGTTAATTGGCGTTTATCATTTACTCGTTCTGTTACCCCTTAAAAGGACTACTAATTTTCAAATTATTTCAAAAAATATTTTTAGTACTTATTCGTACCCTATAACACCGGTATACATATATGAAATCATTGAAGAGAATATGCACTAAAAATACTTTAAATTTCAAGCTTCTATCTATATTAGATACGCAACTACTTTACCCGCAAATTCAAATTTTTGGAGTGTTTGGGAAATTTCACGTATAATTTGGTTCTGGACTATGCAAAATTCATATAAAAATTTACAACATGAAAAAATTCCAATACTTTTCATGATATTTCTGCCATACAGAGTTGGACCATTGATCATTATTTGAAGAATTTCATTAAATTAAATTAGGCATCAACATTGAAACGATTGATATTTAAATATCTGAAGAGCATTAGTTTAAGGTAACACATTAACCGTTTCATGCCCAATGTTGCCTATAGGCAACATTGCGAGTTAGTCCTATAAAATCTTTCAAATCAAATATTTGGCAGAATTAATAATTTTTATTTTTGTTTACATATATAACAATGAATATTTAAAAAAGAGCCAGCAAATTCGGTTACTTGGGTCTGCGTAGGAAGGTGAAAAGAAAAGCGAAGTCTCAAATATCAATTGTTTGTTTAGAAATTCTTCATATTTTTATTGGATTTTTCGAGTACAGGAAAAACTGTCTTTTTTATTCGAAGTGATATATAACAAAGATTTTTAAAATAAAGAAGCATTTAGTTTTATTTTTTTCTTTAGCCGATATCTGCAGTATAACGATTTTAAGAAACATCCTTTTACGCATGTCCTGTATGAATTAGAACCCCAAAATTCTATAATCATAAGTTTTATATATTTATTAAGAGGATAATTCGGGTATGAGGCGGTTAAGTATATTTTAGAAACCAACACATTCATCGTTTTAAATTTCCAAAATGTTTTTATACCCTCCACTATTGTATTTTGTCTTTGTGCATTTCTTTGTAACATGCAAAAGGAAACGTTTATTATACATATCGGCTTAGAAATACTTTTTGAGTCGATTTAGCGAAGTCAAAGTACAGGTCGAAATTATATGATTCAATAAGAGACGCCTGTGGTGAAAGTGGGCCATCAGTTTATATTTTTCCCCCGAATTAAATTGTAATGGGTTAGAAAGTGGAGGCTATCATATAGTCGGCCCGCCCATCTATAGCCTTGCTTTACTTGTTTTTTGTTGTATTATAAATTTCCTCATTCTTTTCTTGCATAAAACTTAGGATATCATTCAACAAATGTATGAAAGACTTTTTGCTAAGTTAAATTACAGCCCTCATTATATATACTTATAAGAAAACTTTATCAATGCTTTGTCAATTTTCGCACTTTTAATAAAATTTTAACTAAGCTGAAGTAATTTTGTTGAACTAAATTAATTTCACTCAAACTTAGATGGGCTATTTTTACAAGTATATAACACTAACAGTCGCATCATCTGCCAAAGACCTGAAATATCCCACATTTTGAATACACCCAATTAACTTAACAATTGATATTTGGATGTATGAACTAGAAACTAGAAAATCAACACAATTTAATTCCTTTTTAACACAAAGAAAACGAACTCACCGAACATCTTTCTAAAACTGTGCAGATATAATAGACTCATTGTAGTTTAGCTACCTGATCCGAGCAAAAAAAAGAAGAAAATCTTGCAAAGTAAGACTCTACAAAACAATTGCAACTGAAACCATCATTCAATCTGTATTGGAAAATCTTCCCAGATTCAATCATCCGTCCTCGACCATTGTATGAACACAATATCCTTAATTTATTATTGGAATTTTGTTGATGACTTTTTTGTGTTGCTCTTCTGCCCCCATGAATATTTATCAAATTTCAGCAAACACTCAAACCCTTTTCTATCGTCTTTTGCGCAAACCTGAGAAGATGAACTACGTCAACCAACAGCCACACGAAAAACGTAATAAGAAAAGTTTTCCTGGAAAAACATTACGTCTGATGAATGGCAAAGCGAAAATTCGACGACGCAGATGAAGTAGAAGACAACGAAGAAGAAGAAGAGTGATATAAAACAACTGTGGAAACCGATTAAATACCTTAAAGCCATATCTCGGCAATATCTCGAACGTAGAAACACACACAATCGCACACTCACTCTCTCACATATACATCCCTGAGCAAATACGTCAAGTATAACAATAGACATTATCATCTTATGTAAAGTTTGCTGAATGTTAAACAGACCACAAATTAAACAACCAGACAACAGACACATTCACAATTTCACACAACCACACACAGAGTCGAACACACATACACATACAGAGAGGAGACACATACCCAACTGTGTGTGGCATTCAGAAACAAACCAAAAGTAAGATAATCGAATTTTCATGGAAATGAAATACAATACCCAAATGAAGGCGAACGACCATAACAACAGACAACAGGTCACAGCCAACAACGACAACTACTATCTCCCACCATCTGAATAGCCCTAAGGTTCAATGAGTCAAAGATGAGGAAAAAATGAAGTAAAATCTTGGATTGATTTGTTTTTGCAAAAATTTTTCGACGTTCATAAATATATGCACGTGTGTATAGTAATCGGCCAAATCGAATAGACAATGGAAAATTCGTTAAACAATTGCCTTGGTTTTTGCTAACTTCAGAAAAGTACCGCCGGAATATGTTTTGAATATTTAACAAACTTCGCAATTTTAAGATATAAAATATTTTTATTTATTTTTATTGTCAATGTATTGGCTCATACTTTACATTTGGTCCTAAGAAAGTTAAAATGATATAAATCCCGTCAGTCTGGCTGGATAATATGAATATATTAATATGAAATGACCAAAATGACTAAAATTGTTTTATGTGTTAATAATTTTAAATTTATTTCAATTTGAAAACCACACAAAATATACGGCTTTTGTAAAAAGAATAAAAAAATACAAATAAATCCTCACTAACTTTGTCATTCCGTTTGTAACCCCTTGAAATATCGACCTGAGACCCTATAAAGTATATATATTATTGATCGTGATAAAATTCTGAGACGATCTAGCCATGATCTAGCCTAAACGAAAGGAGCTAGACCGTTCAAGTTTTCCATAAATGCGTCTTATAGTCGTAGATCGGTTTGGATTGAAACTGGGCGAAATCGGCCCAAAGGGAACAAATTTTCCCTCACAAGGACTAAAAATACCCATAATAATCCCTAATATTTTAGCGTATTTAAGCATGTTTTTCGAATATGTCTGTTTATATTTGCTTGATATTTGGTATGCGCATTCCCCTTATAGCAAAAAAGTGCACCATAAAGTGATTCTTATTTGTAGGGTGTGAAATGGGACAAAAAGGGATAAAAATGGTACCTATCAAACGTCAACAGCTAGATACACGAAATTCTGTGTGTTCATTCCCCTAATTGAGTAGATACATAATATAAAAGTATTTTTTCCAAATTCGTACTTTTTAAGGGATAAAATGGATAAAAATAGTAACAAACAAACGTATATACTTAGAATAATGAAATTCGGTGTATATATTCCTATGATTGTATAGATAAGTAAAATACACGGATTTTTCAAAATTCGTACTTTTTGGGGTTAAAATGAAAAAAGGGGATAAAAATAGTACCAACCAAATGACCGCAGCTAGAGTCATGAAATTTGGAGTATGCATTCCTTTGACTACGTAGACACGGAAAATAGACGAATTTTTCGAAATTCGTACTTTTTGGGGTTAAAATAGAAAAAGGGGATAAAAATAGTACCAACCAAATGACCGCAGCTAGAGTCATGAAATTTGGAGTATGCATTCCTTTGACTACGTAGACATGAAAAATAGAAGGTTTTTTCCAAATTCGTACTTTTAAGGGGTAAAATGGGAATAGAGGGATAAAAATGGTACCAACCAAACGGTCGTACCTAGAATAATGAAATTCGGTGTATACATTCCTCTGATTGCATAGACAAGTAAAATAACTGATTTTTCGAAATTCGTACTTTTTGGGGTCAAAATAGAAAAAGGGGATAACAATAGTACCAACCAAATGACCGCAGCTAGAGTCATGAAATTCGGAGTATACTTTCCTCTGACTACGTAGACATGAAAAATAGAAGGTTTTTCCCAAATTCGTACTTTTAAGGGGTAAAATGGGAATAGAGGGATAAAAATGGTAACAACCAAACGGTCGTACCTAGAATAATGAAATTCGGTGTATACATTCCTCTGATTGCATAGACAAGTAAAATAAACTGATTTTTCGAAATTCGTACTTTTTGGGGTCAAAATAGAAAAAGGGGATAACAATAGTACCAACCAAATGACCGCAGCTAGAGTCATGAAATTCGGAGTATACTTTCCTCTGACTGAGTAGACACGGAAAATAAACGGATTTTTCGTAATTCGTACTTTAAAGGGATACAATGGTACAGAGGGATAAAAATAGTACCAACTAAACGACTACAGCTAGAATGATGAAATTCTAATTGCGTAGAAACGTCAAGGGGTACCAACCAAATGGGCGCAGCGAGAATCATGGAATTCGGTGTATACATTCCTCTGACTGCATAGACACGATAAATTAAAAGTTTTTCCAAATTCGTACTTTTTACTTTTACGGCGAAAATTTGTTGAATCATGATGATAGGTAATCTTGCACTGTGCATGTGTGATAATGGATTTTGAAAATGTGTACTTTTGGAATTAAAATAGAATGGAAATACAACCAACTGTAGCACTCACTATGTACCAATATTTATGGTATTTAAGCTTTTTGAAAATATAAATATAAGAATATTTATTTTTTGGATTTGAAATAAATAATGGTTTGAAATAATTAAAATATTACATTTGTTTATAAAATTATTTTGTAAATATTTGTGTTGGTTTGGCTATATTAAAAAAAATATATTTTCCTGTAATATTACTGCTCTTCTACGAAAACCGACAACCTCTGTGTAATGCAATCCATGGTGGAGGGTATATAAAGTTCGGCCCGGCCGAACTTAATTTTATAATTTCGCGAGGAATAACAACTTTACTCACTGTAGCCTATTCTTTAAAGAAAAGAAAAATAAGATGGAAATGCATGTCTGCAAAAATCCACATCTTGCTTTTGAAAGAGCAGTCTATTTGTTATTCTGTTATACCCACATCATATATTTTCCAATTTTTAGAACTTACTGCGAGCTTGCGCCATATCAAACAATTCAGGTACTCTGACTCTTTATAATAAAAACAACCTCTTGACAATTAAAGCTAAGTTGTTATTCTACCTAAGTTGTTATTGGCGTCCCATTTGATGTTATTTGAATGAACTCAATAAATCTCTAGAAAATCGTTGGTCCAATGGACCCATCGATATTCGCGAGGTGCTTTCGACTTCTATCTTGTCCTATGAGCTTAGTAGTTTACATCTCTGATAGATAGCACTGATGCTGTCGACTGGCTGTTGGACAGTTGATTGCCAATAATTAGTCGTCGATTTTGTGAGCCCCAAATGAGACAATTTTGTCACTTAATGAAGCCATGAGGATGAAAATGTTCCACATCGTTAAAAATTAATTTTTTCATTATTTTTCCAAGAACGATGGTCTTATAAAGTTCACATTTAAAATTTTAAATAGCCCACCCATAGATATATTGATTTTAACCATACTTATATATTAGTGGTGTATTGCCTTGGTACTCGTATTTGAAAATATTTCGATTTGTTTTTTTATTTAAACAGAGAGAAGTGCTCGCCCATAGATTAGGGCAGTATATCAAGAAAATTTATTTGAATGTTTTTTTTGTCTGTGGTCTTTTTTCATATTTTTTGTCTTTGGTCATTGTAGTGGTGGCATTCAGTGCGACAAACAAACACGCTCTTGCCACACACATGTGTATTTGGAAATGATTTACTAAGTGTAAATCCACTTTGCACTCTTACGCTTACGTTCGCAAAACAATGAACCAAAAATTTCAATAGGGAACAACAACCAACAACACACAATACACCAAACAGCACAAATACAAACAACAAAATGTGGCTGCTGATGTTGTTTGTTTGGAAACTAGAAGACAGGGTTCAAAGCGGCCTGGTCGGGGAGAGCTGGATAAGTTGTTGGCTAGAAAACCACATACGCGTGGCGCACAAACGACGGTGGCAAGTAAATGCTGGGAAGCTGTTCTCATTTTCTTCCTATATTCCTTGATCTCCTTGCCAAAGCGATTTACGTATTTATTCACCAGACCTCATAGGCCTTAAGGCCACAACAGAGGAGAACTGTTTCTTTTGTTTGCCCTTTTGTTGTTCGACGTCTTCTACTCTTTATTTTGCAAATGGTTAGGTGACATTGCTCTTGTTGTTAAGGATTTTTATTCACATTCCTCCACCACCCACATAGGACAGCTGTATGAGTGATTGCGACCGAGGGGTAGAAACAATAGTAAGTAAGGCAAGTGTAGTAAAGTCTGCCTGTAATCATGGATGGATTGTTAGCTAAGAGTCTGAAGAGTATATTTCATTGTTTAAACAATCTATTGGTTCAGAAAAAGGCCCTAAGACACATAGACGTTTATTGAAAAAGGGTTATAAGATCAGGGCTATGATAATCCCTTTTGTGAAAATATATATGAACAAATGGAAAATGTATTACAATCTTTGTAAGAGAATTTAAATAAAATAAAAATATAAAAAAATAAAAATAAAAATAAAAATAAAAATAAAAATAAAAATAAAAATAAAAATAAAAATAAAAATAAAAATAAAAATAAAAATAAAAATAAAAATAAAAATAAAAATAAAAATAAAAATAAAAATAAAAATAAAAATAAAAATAAAAATAAAAATAAAAATAAAAATAAAAATAAAAATAAAAATAAAAATAAAAATAAAAATAAAAATAAAAATAAAAATAAAAATAAAAATAAAAATAAAAATAAAAATAAAAATAAAAATAAAAATAAAAATAAAAATAAAAATAAAAATAAAAATAAAAATAAAAATAAAAATAAAAATAAAAATAAAAATAAAAATAAAAATAAAAATAAAAATAAAAATAAAAATAAAAATAAAAATAAAAATAAAAATAAAAATAAAAATAAAAATAAAAATAAAAATAAAAATAAAAATAAAAATAAAAATAAAAATAAAAATAAAAATAAAAATAAAAATAAAAATAAAAATAAAAATAAAAATAAAAATAAAAATAAAAATAAAAATAAAAATAAAAATAAAAATAAAAATAAAAATAAAAATAAAAATAAAAATAAAAATAAAAATAAAAATAAAAATAAAAATAAAAATAAAAATAAAAATAAAAATAAAAATAAAAATAAAAATAAAAATAAAAATAAAAATAAAAATAAAAATAAAAATAAAAATAAAAATAAAAATAAAAATAAAAATAAAAATAAAAATAAAAATAAAAATAAAAATAAAAATAAAAATAAAAATAAAAATAAAAATAAAAATAAAAATAAAAATAAAAATAAAAATAAAAATAAAAATAAAAATAAAAATAAAAATAAAAATAAAAATAAAAATAAAAATAAAAATAAAAATAAAAATAAAAATAAAAATAAAAATAAAAATAAAAATAAAAATAAAAATAAAAATAAAAATAAAAATAAAAATAAAAATAAAAATAAAAATAAAAATAAAAATAAAAATAAAAATAAAAATAAAAATAAAAATAAAAATAAAAATAAAAATAAAAATAAAAATAAAAATAAAAATAAAAATAAAAATAAAAATAAAAATAAAAATAAAAATAAAAATAAAAATAAAAATAAAAATAAAAATAAAAATAAAAATAAAAATAAAAATAAAAATAAAAATAAAAATAAAAATAAAAATAAAAATAAAAATAAAAATAAAAATAAAAATAAAAATAAAAATAAAAATAAAAATAAAAATAAAAATAAAAATAAAAATAAAAATAAAAATAAAAATAAAAATAAAAATAAAAATAAAAATAAAAATAAAAATAAAAATAAAAATAAAAATAAAAATAAAAATAAAAATAAAAATAAAAATAAAAATAAAAATAAAAATAAAAATAAAAATAAAAATAACTAGTAAATCAAAATTTTTTTTTTTTAAATCCATGCTTTATGCAAGCAGAATTCTATTGGGCCTAGAAATTCTTTTTTAGTTATCTTTTGTAGAAGGAAAAATTACTGCAAAATTTCAGTTTTTTATCTGCCATAGAACGGCATATATTCGAAAATGGGTTTTAACTTCGTATGGGAGGTGCCACGCCCACATTTCCATTACCGCCCATTTTTGTCACAACTACGCACATTAATGCTAGATGCACTTACACAAAATTACAGTAGGTGTAATTTTGGTTTTAACTTCATATGGGAGGTGCCACGCCCACTTTTGCATTACCGCCCATTTTAGGCGCAACTACGCACATTGATGCTAGATGCACTTACAAAAAATTACAGCACTCTAGGTGTCATAGAACTGACAATATTCGATAATAGGTTTTAACTTCGTATGGGAGGTGCCACGCCCACTTTTCCAATACCGCCCCTTTTTGGCACAACTATGCACATTGATGCTAGATGCACTTACACAAAATTACAGCACTCTAGGTGTCATAGAACTGACAATATTCAATAATAGGTTTTAACTTCGTATGGGAGGTGCCACGCCCACTTTTCCAATACCGCCCATTTTTGGCACAACTATGCACATTGATGCTAGATGCACTTACACAAAATTACAGCACTCTAGGTGTCATAGAACTGACTATATTCAATAATAGGTTTTAACTTCGTATGGGAGGTGCCACGCCCACTTTTCCAATACCGCCCATTTTTGGCACAACTATGCGAATTGATGCTAGATGCACTTACACAAAATTTCAGCACTCTAGGTGTCATAGAACTGACAATATTCAATAATAGGTTTTAACTTCGTATGGGAGGTTCCACGCCCACTTTTCCAATACCGCCCATTTTTGGCACAACTATGCACATTGATGCTAGATGCACTTACACAAAATTACAGCACTCTAGGTGTCATAGAACTGACAATATTCGATAATAGGTTTTAACTTCGTATGGGAGGTGCCACGCCCACTTTTCCAATACCGCCCCTTTTTGGCACAACTATGCACATTGATGGTATATGCACTTACACAAAATTTCAGCACTCTAGGTGTCATAGAACTGACTATATTCAATAATAGGTTTTAACTTCGTATGGGAGATGCCACGCCCACTTTTCCAATACCGCCCATTTTTGGCACAACTATGCGAATTGATGCTAGATGCACTTACACAAAATTTCAGCATTCTAGGTGTCATAGAACTGACAATATTCAATAATAGGTTTTAACTTCGTATGGGAGGTGCCACGCCCCTTTGTCCAATTGGTCAAATTTTTCCATTTCCTTGTATTGTCACCGAAAATGATTAAGTGTGCAAAATTTGAGCAAAATTGGTTGAGAAAAAAGCTTTCAAAAATTGATTTCAAATTTTGTGGCACACATAGAAAGTAACCTTATATAAAGCATGGAAAAATAAAAATAAAAATAAAAATAAAAATAAAAATAAAAATAAAAATAAAAATAAAAATAAAAATAAAAATAAAAATAAAAATAAAAATAAAAATAAAAATAAAAATAAAAATAAAAATAAAAATAAAAATAAAAATAAAAATAAAAATAAAAATAAAAATAAAAATAAAAATAAAAATAAAAATAAAAATAAAAATAAAAATAAAAATAAAAATAAAAATAAAAATAAAAATAAAAATAAAAATAAAAATAAAAATAAAAATAAAAATAAAAATAAAAATAAAAATAAAAATAAAAATAAAAATAAAAATAAAAATAAAAATAAAAATAAAAATAAAAATAAAAATAAAAATAAAAATAAAAATAAAAATAAAAATAAAAATAAAAATAAAAATAAAAATAAAAATAAAAATAAAAATAAAAATAAAAATAAAAATAAAAATAAAAATAAAAATAAAAATAAAAATAAAAATAAAAATAAAAATAAAAATAAAAATAAAAATAAAAATAAAAATAAAAATAAAAATAAAAATAAAAATAAAAATAAAAATAAAAATAAAAATAAAAATAAAAATAAAAATAAAAATAAAAATAAAAATAAAAATAAAAATAAAAATAAAAATAAAAATAAAAATAAAAATAAAAATAAAAATAAAAATAAAAATAAAAATAAAAATAAAAATAAAAATAAAAATAAAAATAAAAATAAAAATAAAAATAAAAATAAAAATAAAAATAAAAATAAAAATAAAAATAAAAATAAAAATAAAAATAAAAATAAAAATAAAAATAAAAATAAAAATAAAAATAAAAATAAAAATAAAAATAAAAATAAAAATAAAAATAAAAATAAAAATAAAAATAAAAATAAAAATAAAAATAAAAATAAAAATAAAAATAAAAATAAAAATAAAAATAAAAATAAAAATAAAAATAAAAATAAAAATAAAAATAAAAATAAAAATAAAAATAAAAATAAAAATAAAAATAAAAATAAAAATAAAAATAAAAATAAAAATAAAAATAAAAATAAAAATAAAAATAAAAATAAAAATAAAAATAAAAATAAAAATAAAAATAAAAATAAAAATAAAAATAAAAATAAAAATAAAAATAAAAATAAAAATAAAAATAAAAATAAAAATAAAAATAAAAATAAAAATAAAAATAAAAATAAAAATAAAAATAAAAATAAAAATAAAAATAAAAATAAAAATAAAAATAAAAATAAAAATAAAAATAAAAATAAAAATAAAAATAAAAATAAAAATAAAAATAAAAATAAAAATAAAAATAAAAATAAAAATAAAAATAAAAATAAAAATAAAAATAAAAATAAAAATAAAAATAAAAATAAAAATAAAAATAAAAATAAAAATAAAAATAAAAATAAAAATAAAAATAAAAATAAAAATAAAAATAAAAATAAAAATAAAAATAAAAGTAAATGTTATTTTCTGCCTTTCAAAGTCAAAGTAATCGATAGTTCAAATTTAAAATTGTTAATGTGTGTATTCCCAATTTGATAACCTTTTTGTTGAAATCCTTGCCCCCGGCACACTGTATCCTTGTGGTGTGGTGCATAATCGCACACACAGAGACAGACAGACGGATGAATGGGGGAGGTATACAAGAGAAATTACCATCGTAAGTAAAAGTTTACCTTAATAACACTCATGTCTGACACACACGCACACGAACACACACACACTTAACATTTGTTCCCTGTTTCCAGGAATAAGGACCCAAATGGTGTTTAAGCATAACTTTGACAACTCATAATGACAAAGTGCCTTCAGGTTACAAATTCAATATTAACAGTTTATCAAATAACAACTCCGACAAGCATGCCGACGAACGTGGAGCTGAATATGGAGCTAAACTTAACGAGTTTCCCTTGGAGAGGTGATTTTTTTCTGTGTTCGTTGTTGTTGTTGTCAGGTCATAATACGACATTGTCAACGTACAAAGTTGAGGAGAAGGAAATTGGGGAAGGTTTTCTATGTGGGAATTTTAGCTTAGAAGATCTCCACTAATTACACGATTTTTTCCATGTATTGATCAAATTAGGATTTAAAGGCGTACAATATTCTTGAGTGGTTGTTACACTTTAAAGTACAGCGCCCAATTATATACTGATTGCTTCTTATTTAGGTGGGTGTAACAATTAGTAAACATTTGTTATATATTTTTCGGCGGAGATTGTTTCGTATTTTCAGTGTTGCTATCTCAATTCTGTAAATTGTATATACGTCTTTTCAATTCTATGTATTTTTAAATTGCTTATAAAATTCTATATAAATCTATGATTGATGGGAATAGTGGATTGGAACTTTTCTGCTACGGCGAATAATAAGGCATTGCGGCCATTCTAGTAAATGTCTGCTGGACAAAAATGCAAAAACTTACACTGTGTCTAATTTTTTAAGTCACGTAAATACAACTATATACGGACACCACTACGTGATAAGAGACCAAAAAAGCCAAGTGTCTCCCAGTTCTGCTCAAAGTCATGTACTTTTTTATTGGCCCCCAATGATTTGGGGCCTCGGTGACATTTTTGCCAAAAAAGTGATAATTTCATGCTAATATCTTGCAAACTGTTTGAAACTGAGGCAAAGTTGTAACTGAAGAACATATAAATCGAACTTTATATACCCTCCACCATGGAATGCAATCCACAGAGGTTGTCGGTTTTCGTAGAAGTGCAGTAATATTACAGGAAAATATAATTTTTTTAATAAAGCCAAACCAAAACAAATATTTACAAAATAATTTTATAAATAAATATAATATTTTAATTATTTCAAACCACACTTATAAGGCAAGACTACCAATACGTTAATTCAAAAAATAAATATTCTTATATTTATATTTTCAAAAAGCTTAAATACCATAAATAATGGTAGATAGTGGGTGCTACAGTTGGTTGTATTTCCATTCTATTTTAATTCCAAAAGTACAAATTTTGAAAATCCATTATCAGACGTACATAGTGCAAAATAGCCTAACTTCATGAGTCAACCAATTTTTGCCGTAAAAGAAAAATTACGAATTTGGAAAAAACTTTTTATTTTGTGTGTCTATACACCGAATTCCATGATTCCAGTTGCGCCCAATTGGTTAGTACCATTTTTACCCCCTTGACGTTTATACGCAATTAGAATTTCATCATTCTAGCCGTAGTCGTTTAGTTGGTACTATTTTTATCCCTCTGTACCATTGTATCCCTTGAAAGTACGAATTTCGAAAAATCCTTTTATTTTCCGTATCTACGCAGTCAGCGGAATGTTTACTCCAAATTGCATGACTCTAGCTGCTGTCATTATGTTGGTACTATTTGTGTCCCCTTTTTGCATTTTAACCCCAAAAAGTACGAATTTCGAAAAATTCGTGCATTTTTCGTGTCTACGCAGTCTGAGGAATGTATACTCCGAATTTCATGACTCTAGCTGCGGTCATTTGATTGGTACTATTTGTATCCCCTTTTTTTCATTTTAACCCCAAAAAGTACGAATTTCGAAAAATCAGTTTATTTTCCTTGTCTATGCAATCAGAGGATGTATAAACCGAATTTAATTATTGTAGGAACAGCCATTTGGTTGGTACTATTTTTATCCCTTTTTTTCATTTTAACCCCAAAAAGTACGAATTTTGAAAAATCCTCGTATTTTACTTGTCTATGCAATCAGAGGAATATATACCGAATTTCATTATTCTAGGTACAGCCGTTTGGTTGGTACTATTTTTATCCCTCTATACCCATTTTACCCCTTAGAAGTACGAATTTGGAAAAAAATACTTTTAAATTATGTATTTACTCAATTAGAGGAATGTACACACCGAATTTCGTGTTTCTAGCTGTTGTCGTTTAATATGTACCATTTTTATCCCTTTTTTACCCCATTTCACCCCCTACAAATAAGAATCACTATATGGTGCACGTTTTTGCTATATCAAGCAAATATAAACAGACATATTAAAAAAACATGCTTAAATACGCTAAAATATTAGGGATTATTATGGGTATTTTTAGTCCTTGTGAAGGAAAATTTTTTCCCTTAGGGCCGATTTCGCCCCGTTTCAAACCCAACCGATCTACGACTATAAGACGCATTTATAGAAACTTTGACGTTCTGCCTCCTTTCGTTTAGATGCTTGCGTGCTTTCAACAGACGGACGGACGGACTGACATGGCTAGATCGTCTTAGAATTTTATGATGATCAAGAATATATATACTTTATAGGGTCTCAGGTCGATATTTCAAGGTGTTATAAACGTAATGACAAAGTTAGTATACCCCCATCCTGGAGGTGGAGGGTATAAAAACTTCATCTTCAAGGTCAACATCGCAAATGTCGTCGAAAAAATCTGATAGCTTGTAGTCTGTGCAGGTAGCGTATACGTGCTGTTGATTAAGGATAATATCACTCATACGCACTGTAGTAGGACTGATCATTAACAGAAACAGTCCTGCAAGATAGATTTTTCCTACCTAAACGGTGTTAAGAATTATTCATAGGAAGTTCATATGTCCTAGAAAGTTGTTTATTGAGATCTTAGGTACACTTTTGTTGTTGGTTGCTTCCTTGAATTTTGAACGGTTTGCTACCTATGGACCTTAACAAGGGAAAAGAGTTAAAAAAACAACTTTTTTAAAGTTTATTGCGATTTTGACCTTGAAGATGAAGTTTTTTTTGATTTTATATGTTTGTTCCTCATGACAAGAGTTACAACTTGCTTCAGGGAGTAAATCAAAATTCCATACGGTTTGCAAGATATAAGCCTGAGAAAATTATCACACAGAGTCCCCAAATCTTTGGAGCCCATAAAAAAGTTCATGACTTTAGACAAAATTCTGAGACATGGGTGTTTTTTTTTGTCGTTTATCATGTAGTGCTGTCCGAATATGGTTATAGTTTTTCGTGTTACACTGTGTAATGGAACACAATATCATTCATATGACTGCCACGACTGGCTCGACAGTACCTCATCCGAGTAACCCAATTTTTTAGTACATTTTCGATTGTTCCGGCTCGAATCTCTTCAATGGCAACTTCGATTTCAAATTTCAATGCTTCAATTGTCTCTGGATGGTTGGCGTAATATTTATCCTTAATGGCTCCCCACAGAAAATAATCCAAAGGGCTCAAATCACCGCTCCGAGGCGGCCAATTGACGTCACAATTTCGGCTGATTATTCGATTTTTAAGCACAGGGCGTAAAATATCGATGGTTGAAGTGGCTTTGTGACATGTTGAAATGTCGTCCAAGTTATTCTCTTGTTTTGTTTCCAAAAATTCCTTGAGCATGGCTCACCGTTGACGGCAATGACGGCTCCATGCTCGAAAAAAATGCCTCATTGATGATTCGTTGTGGATGCGTTTGCTTCTCAGTGGTCATGCGTGGGTTCTCTGAACCCCATATGCGGCAATTTTGCTTATTGACAAAGCCACCGAGATGAAAATTAGCTTCATCCGAAAACACAATTTTTCGGTCAAATTCTTCATCTCTTGCCAAACAATCTTCATGCCATTGGGCGAAGTGAAAACGCATCGGATGGTCATGAGGCTTCAGTTGTTGAATCAAATTGAACTTTGTAAGCCTTCACACCGAGGTCTTTATGCAAAATTCTTCTCAAAGAAGAGCGAGTCATGTTCAGTTGCTGATGACGAGTTGATGGACGTTCTTGGACATTCTCAGCCACAGCAGCTATGTTTTATATTTAACGCACTGGACGAGATCCAATAACGATCCATTTTCATGAACTCGCTTCACAAATTGACGCACAAACTGAACTGAAGGCCGATCTCTTTTCGAAAAATTTTGCGCGTAAATTACTTACACTTAAATTACTTAAATTACTTTGCGTTAAAGACTCACTACTTTGGAAGTACATTTTTAATATTTCCCAATTTTGTTCGAGTGTATAGCGACCCATTTTGCAGATGTTAAATATACAAATGAAAATAAAAATAAAAATCAATGTTATTCTGCCTTTCGCAGTCACTGTAATCGTTCAAATTTAAAATGGCCCACCTTATAAAGAGTGATTTTTTTGAGGTTAGGATTTTCATGCATTAGTATTTGACAGATCACGTGGGATTTCAGACATGGTGTCAAAGAGAAAGATGCTCAGTATGCTTTGACATTTCATCATGAATCGTCTTACAAACGAACAACGCTTGCAAATTATTGAATTTTATTATCAAAATGCGTGCTCTGTTAATAAAGTTCATTGCGCGCTTCCATTTTATGGTCAGTTTAATCGACCCACTGAAGCGGCTATTCGGGCTATTGTGACTAAATTTCGCACCAAATTTACATTGTTGGACATTAAACCACCAACACGCTTACGTAGAGTGCGAACTGAAGAAAATATCGCAGCTGTATCGGCCAGTGTTAATGATGACCACCAATTTTCGATTCGTCGCCGTTCGCACCAATTGGGTCTCTGTTACTCAAAAACGTGGAAATGCCAAAATTGGACTAAGCGGATGGACCACCTAAGACGCAGCCGCGGTCAACATTTAAATGAAATTATCTTCAAAAAGTAAATGTCATGGACCAATCTAACGTTTCAAATAAAGAACCGATGAGATTTTGCAAATTTTATGAGTTTTTTTTAAAAAAAAAGTTATCAAGCTCTTAAAAAATCACCCTTTACATAGCCCTTGGAAAAAAATTGTGTTACATAGTGATATTGTTTTTATTATCTCTATGGAAACATTTAAAGCTGAATTTATGAGAACAAAAGAAACCCTGTTAGAAAAGCCTATAAGACATTAAGTTGTTTTATTTTGTTTAAATAATATCTTTTTAAAGTTTTTCCATATCGACATCCACCCCAGCATCACAAAATATGTTCCCATGAATATTAACCAAATTCATCTTTTGCAGCTTCCGCCACTGAAGTCTTTCACTTGGAAATTTCTTAAGAATTGTCTTCATATCCTCCGAAAGCATCACAACGCGGTAAACTTTGATCTGTCACAGAGTATGAGAGTCGTGAAAGGGGGGGGGGGGCAGGAAAAAATGCTAAAATGCAATTTCTGTAAATGACAACTAAGCAAACATGCTGCTGTTACCGATGCTCATGCTTTTGCAACTTGATGACAGCGTTGAACTTTTTCTTTTTTTCTCCACATATTCATGCCCTATATTTTGTCCTAGAACGAGGACAAAATAGTTGTTTCTTGTTTATTTAAAATATCCTGAAAAAATAATCGGAGAAAGTCTAGATTACCAGGACCAGAAGCAATGCAAATTTCGGAAGTTCATACATAGTCATAACACTAGGTAACCAAATGGAAGGCAATTAATGTGCCAATATGATATGAAACAAATGTTTGGATAGTGTACTTTGTCTTTCAATAAATATAAAAAATAGCAAATAAAAATCATCTTTGCAAATTGTCATTCCATGCCAAATCATACACAAATTTTTTCGCATTAAACTTTTTTCTGAAAATCGCAAAAAATTATTTGACATGCCAGATCGAGGCTAGATGTGAAATTGTAAAATGTCCACTTTAATTCTGCAATTAACTGTCAATTAAGCAATAATTAATCAGTTCTCAAATCGATCCGGATACTGTTGTAAAATTAGGTGTCCCATTGATAAAGAAATCGTCACAATAAATTTGTTTCGATTTTCGGTTAACTTGAAGCTAGAATTATTATTTAGTGACATTAATGTATATTAAAGTGTTATAATTTTTAGTTGGCCTTGAATTTAATATCAAGCAGGGCATATTCGATTCGAACCGAACGAACTTAACTCACATTCTTTTACTTGGCTTCTTATGCCATGTAATAAATAAAATGTTTGTTGCTGAATATTTACGACTTATAGTTGGAGATCTTTCAGCATAAAGAATACTTGTAGGGACAGCACATGGTCGTGGCAGTGGAATCAATATAAAGAATACTGAAATCAAACTCCATTTTGGTGTAATAATGAAAACGCAAACACTATAAATGAGAAGACTGAATACACTGTGCAACAAAAATTTTGGAGAAGGGCTATGTTTAGATTTTCTGACGCATTTTGGCTTTCAAATCTTGAGATATCAAAAAAAGATATCAAAAAAAGATATCAAAAAAAAATTGTATCATTTTTCTTTTGTATTTTTTTATACAATCCCAATTTTCGTCGGAGATGAGAATACTAGTGTGTTTCATTTTGGAAATATAGGTACGACCACGACGACATGAGGGTAACTTCATGTGAAGCGATCATAAAAAAATTGTCTCTTGCATCCGATTTTAACAAATTTTCCAAATACATACTTTTCCATATGGCGAAAAAGCTGCATTTCTCGACTTTCAAAAAATAAAAAACTTTCCACATTACAGTGGATCGAAAATGAGGTATTTTTGTTATATGGTAATTTTAAAATTATTTGTGGTACAAAATACATATATAATTTTTTTCTTTATTTTTTATTTATTTTATAAACAAAAATATATGCCTTTGATTTTTGTAAAATAAATTTTTTTAATAAAATTCTCCAACAGCATTTTTTGAACAGAATAGCGACCCTATAATTGTGAAAGGATATGTTCCGTAGATATTTTTTGTATAATAAACATATAAAAAAAAATATATTGGGTTGAAGTTTTTAAAATTTGCTCGAAGGGAGCATTCTATTTTAGCAGATTAAAATTAGAGTTAATTTGGAAATGTTGGCTGTAAAGTCAAAAATTGCGAAAAATACTTATAGAAATATCGGCGTAACTATCTATCATCTAGAGAATACCAAAATATCTTTTTTGGATACATGATTGCATACTAAATAGGGAATATTTGTATCCAATTTTTCAGATGGAGAAAGTGAAATAAATCCAATTGCAACTGCGAATTTTGGACTTTTTGTAACAATTGCAGCTTTTTCGCGGCTGACTACATATATGTTAAAATCGATAAAGGTTCTTAATAAACATGCAAAAAAATCAGCCGGATCCGTTGGATAGATCGCAAATTACAAAACAAAAATGTCATGCATACAAACACATTTTTGCGATATCTCCCGCAAATATGAAAATTTTGCAAAAATGTTCAATTTGATTTTTTTTACCGCGCTCTACCGACATACCTAAATTTTTTGGCGAAAATTATCGATCTTCCAAAAAAAGTGGACCAATTTTAACCCTAGTAATTTTGTTGTATAAATTGGCATGTAATTTTGCCATTTAAGCGTGAAGAGCAACGCTATTACAACTCTATTTACAAGTCTTCTGTGAACGCCACTGAAAATTTTCGGCAAATTTTTACGTGGAACATTTTAATCCTTAAAGAATGGGTCAAAGTGACCCATAAAGAGAGGAGCTAGTGGGTTAAGATCTTCCACCAAAATGATCCTCACAAAATTCGACAATATAGTTCTAAGAATTCTCGCAGACATTAACATACAACACTATTCTCAGTTAATAAAGAGTGATTTTTTTGAGGTTAGGATTTTCATGCATTAGTATTTGACAGATCACGTGGGATTTCAGACATGGTGTCAAAGAGAAAGATGCTCAGTATGCTTTGACATTTCATCATGAATCGTCTTACAAACGAACAACGCTTGCAAATTATTGAATTTTATTATCAAAATGCGTGCTCTGTTAAGAAAGTTCATTGCGCGCTTCCATTTTATGGTCAGTTTAATCGACCCACTGAAGCGGCTATTCGGGCTATTGTGACTAAATTTCGCACCAAATTTACATTGTTGGACATTAAACCACCAACACGCTTACGTAGAGTGCTAACTGAAGAAAATATCGCAGCTGTATCGGCCAGTGTTAATGATGACCACCAATTTTCGATTCGTCGCCGTTCGCACCAATTGGGTCTCTGTTACTCAAAAACGTGGAAATGCCAAAATTGGACTAAGCGGATGGACCACCTAAGACGCAGCCGCGGTCAACATTTAAATGAAATTATCTTCAAAAAGTAAATGTCATGGACCAATCTAACGTTTCAAATAAAGAACCGATGAGATTTTGCAAATTTTATGCGTTTTTTTTTTTTAAAAAAGTTATCAAGCTCTTAAAAAATCACCCTTTATAATGCTCCCTTCGACCAAAATATGAAAATTTTGATCTACTGTAAAAAGAAACTCAGACCAGCTGGAGTATAAGTTTATTCTACTCAACATGCCCTTTGCAGAATTATAGGGTCTGTTCCATTCAAAAAATCTAACTATGTTGGACAGTATAGTTAATGGTGTCAGAAGGCCATTCCATTAGTTTCATGATTCCATGATAAAAATATTTAATATAAATATATGAAAACAAGTAAGGAAAGGCTAAAGTCGGGCGAGGCCGACTATATAATACCCTACACCACTCCCTGCGTATATACCTCGCTTTGATTACTAAACCCAGGTATTTCATGGGAGCAATTTTATGTAGTTCCTATAAATTATACAGTTACTATAAATTCATCTTTAGTCAAAGTTAATGAGTATGGTAAATAATAAAGTAATTGATCCAGCAGATATTCCGAGTAAAGTAAATATATATGGAAAAATGTATCTAGATCCAGTGATAAATAAATATATGATCTGCAAAATTTGATGAAGATCCGATGTAAGATGTGGTTTCTAGAGCTGTAATAGAGAATTGGGTTATACCAAAGTATGGACATATGGGCTTCTCCCAAACAAGTAGGGAAAGGCTAAAGACGGACGGAGCCGACTATATGATGCACCCCACTTTCTATCTCATTACAATTCAATTCGGTAAAACAGTGAAATCGGGAAGGTTTTTTGTATCCTGTAAATGTATGTGTTTGACAAAAAAGGTTAAATCGGAAAGGACGTTTGTATGAGGGTATATTGAAACCTGGTACGATGTGAACCGCTTTCACCATGCATGCTTATTGTTGAAATATAATATGTAAAGGGAGCAACATTTGTATTGGGGCTATATCTAAATCTGAACCGATCTTACCCACTTTCAGCATAGGTGTTTTTAGTTAGATTATAAGATGTTGTGCCAATTTTAAAGAAAATCGGATACAATATGTGGTTTCTAAAGCGGAAAAAGTGAAATCGGGAGCGACATTTGTATGGGTGCTATATCTAAATCTGAACCGATCTTACCCACTTTCACCACAGGTATTTCTATTTTGATTATAAGGTGTTAAACCAAATTTTAAGAAAATCGGGTACTATATGTGCTTTATAGGGCGGAAATAGTCAAATATATAAATAGTCAAATATATAAATCTGAACCGATTCCCTCCAAATTCAATACCGATGGTCCTTGGCCAGAAAAAATAACTTCTGCCAAGTTGCATGAATATCGGACAACAATTGCGACCTGTAGAGTGCGAACAAGCTTAGATGGACAGCAGACGGACGGACAGACAGACATCGTTAAATCGACTCAGCTGGTGATTCTAAGCCGATCGGTATACTTAAAGGTGAGTCTAGCTCGATTATTTCTTGGTGTTATAAACATTTGGCGCGAAACTAATTTATAATACCCTACTCCACGAAGTGGTGTAGGGTATAACAAAGAAACGTAACTTATTTGTGTTGCGAGATATGAGTATAATAAATTTTCTATATTCAAGCAAATTTTAGAGAAAATTGTGATATCTTAAACAATATTTTTTTTATTCTTTTTTCTTATTTTTTATTTATTTTCCAAACAAAACAAAATACCTTTGATTTTTGTAAAGCAAATTGTATTAATAACTGATGGTGTCGGAAGAGCGCTCAATAAATTTCATGATGGTGTTGTCAGTATTTACCCTAAAACAATTATAAACGGGATTGCGGGCGAAGTTAAAAATATTCAATATCATAAAATCAAGGAGGGTCATGTAATATTTTTATTTTGAACTACAGTTTACATTGACTTTGAAAGGAAGAATAACTTTAATTTTTACTTTTATTTTCAGATATGCTCGAACAAAATTGGGAAATGTTAAAAACTTACTTCAAAAATGGTGAGTTTTTAACGCAAACTGTACGAAATTTACGTGGTTCAGCCTTCATGAAGCTCATTTTCATCTCGGTGGCTATGTCAATAAGCAAAATTGCAGCATTTAGGGTTCAGAGAACCCACATGTGACTATTGAGAAGCCAATACATCTACAACGATTCGCTGTTTGGTGTGGATTTTGTGCTGGCGGCGGAATCATTGGACCATGTCCTAAAAATTAGAAGAAATTTGCTTGCAATTGGAATAAATATATGTTTGTATGTCATACCACAGAAAAGTTAAAAATTAAGAAAATTAAAAATTATCATATGAAAAATACGGTATGTTATCCTCCCAAGCGTCTAAAATTTCTTATTTATTGAAAGTCGGGAATGTAGTGCCTAAAATTTATTTTTGTTGAAAATCTGCAAATGCAGCTCTATTAGATTTATATAAAAATATATGTTAGAAATTGTCATCAAACGAAGAAAGGAGCCAAAATGTGTCGCACCGCATCCAAAGAAAAAAGTTGTGCCGGTCACCCCCTAAAATTAAATATAATTTGAAGACGATTTAAAACAAATATTTTTTTTTGCCACGCAATTTGACCCCTCGCATTTTGTTTTTAAATAGTCCGATCGTAACGTGTGACATATAATTTTTCTGAGAATGACAAAAGCTATATATTCTACTTTGATCACTCGACTTCTGGAATCTCGGTTTTATACCCCTAATTCACAATTTCTTCTAAACGATAATTTTTTACTTCCATTAATATTTGTATTTTAGAATATATATTTTTACTCATAAACAAAAACGTTCAAGGGTACAAATATTAAAGGTACATTCCTCGAAAAATTATGTTTTTGTATTGTTTTTTTTTTTTCAAATTTTATACACATCCACAGATCGTTCTTCCCATTCACAATTCACTGACCGCGCACTGTGAATACTTGCAAACAGTTTGTTAAGAAGCCCACACTCCATACATGCCAGCCAGAGTGTATTGGAACTCTGCTAGTGCACGGGCCGGGCCATGCAAAAAAAAGTGTGAACAATAGTTTGCAAAACATATGTGAAATCCACATGAACACGAGCAAGAACATACAGTGTTGAAAAACGAGGCGGCTGAGATTTCATATCCTTCGCCCTTTTGGCTCTCCTCACTTGAAGAGCCGAGTATCTCGGCATATGTAATGTCCTTTCTTGTTCGCATCGCATTTTTCAGCTGCTGTTGTCGTTGTTGTTGATGTTAAAAATTCTTTTGTACAAGAAAAAAAAAAGAAGAGAACAATAATGCTCAAGTATTTTGTTTGACAACTTTTTAAAATTAAAAAGTTTTTCATTTAATAGAAAAGTTTTTCGAACAGGCACAAACACACACACTCTCGTACATCAGACGAACTCTAAGATGCTATCCCATGAAGAAGACACCAACCACCACACACACCGCGAGGCCTTAAGATGGGATAATAAAATATAAGAAATGTAAATAAATTTCCTAAGCTGCAAAATGGAATAAATATGCATATATATATATTCGCCGGAAGTTAATGTAGGATTTGGATGATGATGCGGATACGCTGTCCCTGCCGTCAACTGAGTAGCAAGAGCGGCAACTTCAGCTGAGAAATTAATGGGAAATTACATAGAAAATCAAATTAAAGACAAATGTTCGAAATGTTCGTTGACAAAAGTTATTTTTTGTTCAATGTCGGCTGGAAACAAATTAACTTTATTGCAAATTTCTAGATGTTAGAAACAAACAATATCAATAATGGTAATTGAATCAATCCCAAAAGAAGTTGATATATAGAATAACAAACACCTCAGCTGGGGTGGATGGATGAAGTGAGTAGTAGTGTTAAAGTTTATGGTAAACGTGGTGAGTAAAACCAAGGTTTTCTAACATTAATTGAATTTAACCAAAATAAAGACTTACTGGTAATTCCAAGTATTTTGGCTTGAGTTCTATAGTGGGAAATATTTTTCCTTAACAAGTACAGGAAATAATCCCGAAAATCCCGAATGTTTCGAGTATTTAAGTACATTTTTGAAGACTTCTGCTTTGTAGTTACTTGCTATTTGGTAGGTTCAATTCTTTTATAGCGTCAACGTACCCGATTATTCATACTTTCAAGGGAAGAAATGGGATAACTAGTAAATCAAAAAAAAAAAAAAATTTTTTCAAATCCATGCTTTATGCAAGCAGAATTCTATTGGGCCTAGAAATTCTTTTTTAGTTATCTTTTGTAGAAGGAAAAATTACTGCAAAATTTCAGTTTTTTATCTGCCATAGAACGGCATATATTCGAAAATGGGTTTTAACTTCGTATGGGAGGTGCCACGCCCACATTTCCATTACCGCCCATTTTTGTCACAACTACGCACATTAATGGTAGATGCACTTACACAAAATTACAGTAGGTGTAATTTTGGTTTTAACTTCATATGGGAGGTGCCACGCCCACTTTTGCATTACCGCCAATTTTAGGCGCAACTACGCACATTGATGCTAGATGCACTTACACAAAATTTGAGCACTATACGTGTCATAGAACTGACACTATTCGATAATATGTTTTAACTTCGTATGGGAGGTGGTACGCCCACTATTCCAATACCGCCCATTTTTGGCAGAACTGCGCACATTGATGGTAGATGCACTTACACAAAATTCCAGCACTCTAGGTGTCATAGAACTGACAATATTCAATAATAGGTTTTAACTTCGCATGGGAGGTGCCACGCCCACTTTTCCAATACCGCCCATTTTTGGCACAACTATGCGAATTGATGCTAGATGCACTTACACAAAATTTCAGCACTCTAGGTGTCATAGAACTGACAATATTCAATAATAGGTTTTAACTTCGTATGGGAGGTGCCACGCCCACTTTTCCAATACCGCCCCTTTTTGGCACAACTATGCGAATTGATGCTAGATGCACTTACACAAAATTTCAGCACTCTAGGTGTCATAGAACTGACAATATTCAATAATAGGTTTTAACTTCGTATGGGAGATGCCACGCCCACTTTTCCAATACCGCCCATTTTTGGCACAACTATGCGAATTGATGCTAGATGCACTTACACAAAATTTCAGCACTCTAGGTGTCATAGAACTGACAATATTCGATAATATTTTTTAACTTCGTATGGGAGGTGCCACGCCCACTTTTCCAATACCGCCCCTTTTTGGCACAACTATGCACATTGATGGTATATGCACTTACACAAAATTTCAGCACTCTAGGTGTCATAGAACTGACAATATTCAATAATAGGTTTTAACTTCGTATAGGAGATGCCACGCCCACTTTTCCAATACCGCCCATTTTTGGCACAACTATGCGAATTGATGCTAGATGCACTTACACAAAATTTCAGCATTCTAGGTGTCATAGAACTGACAATATTCAATAATAGGTTTTAACTTCGTATGGGAGGTGCCACGCCCCTTTGTCCAATTTGTCAAATTTTTCCATTTCCTTGTATTGTCATCGAAAATGATTAAGTGTGCAAAATTTGAGCAAAATTGGTTGAGAAAAAAGCTTTATATAAAGCATGGAAAAAGGTATAGAAATGGTACCAGAGAGACGATAATAGCTGGTAATAGCCATCTATAGCTAACCTCATATAAAGGGTGATTTTTTAAAATCTATAGGAAAGTTTTTCAAAAAAAAACACATACAATTCAGAAAAATGCATGAAATCTTTATTTGAATCGATAGTACGGTCCATATAATTTAATGTTTGAAGATTATTTCATGCAGATGTTGACCTTGACTGCGCCTCAAATGGTCCATCCGCTTAGTCCAATTTTGGCATTTCCACGTTTTTGAGTAACAGAGGCCCAATTGCTGCGAACGGTGACGAATCGATAATTGATGATCATCGTTAACACTGGCCGATACAGCTGCGATATTTTCTTCAGTTCGCACTCTACGTAAGCGTGTTGGTGGTTTAATGTCCAACAATGTAAATTTGTTGCGAAATTTAGTCACAATAGCCCGAATAGCCGCTTCAGTGGGTCGATTAAACTGACCATAAAATGGAAGAAGCGCGCGATGAACTTTCTTAACAAAACACGCATTTTGATAATAAAATTCAATAATTTGCAAGCGTTGTTCGTTTGTAAGACGATTCATGATTAAATTATAGACCAAACTGAAGATGTGTGACAGTGAAACAAAACACGAAACGTGCGTCAGTTGTTTAAGCCAGTGTTGCCAAAAAGATAATAGCCAAAAAATCACCCTTTAAAAATAAAATAAAGACATTTTTCGAAACTCGTTCTTTTAAGGGGAAAGTGTAGAAAAAGGGATAAACTTGGCATCGACCAAATTCATAAAATTAATACCAAATCTTAAAATTGGTCTTAAAAGAAATCCTGAATTCGAAGGCACGCAAAATAAAATACTTTCTCCAAATTCGTACTTTTATGGCAAAACGGATGTAAAAATGATACAATTGATTAAAATCTTAAATTTTAACTACCGATTAATTTGTACTTTGAAAGGCACAATAACATTCATTTGTATACCTAAGGATGGTGGTATATTCACTTTGTCATTCCGTTTGTAATACCTTGAAATATTCTTCGGAGTCTCCATAAAGTATATGAGTCATTCCACGTCAAGCGGTACGGTTTTTGACCTCGATAGCTGTGAAAGTATTGAAAGTATTTTGGAAAAAAAAATGAAAATTTTTTTCACGAGTTACGACCAATTTAACAGTGAAAAAAGTACTAATTTTTCAATCGCCTGTAACTCCTGAAATAATTTACCGATTTTAATGTGTTTTACCTTGTTTTGAAAATGATTTCAATTACTTTTGATGTGATCTGTTATAGAAGGTATAGAAATTTGAAAGTAGTGTGCTTAGGTCTATTTTTAAGCGACTGTGTAAGTTTGAAAGTGGTGAAGTGATGGCTTCCATTTTTTATGATTTTTTTTCGATATTTTTTTTTACAAAATCAAACAGAATTACAGTGAGAAATCCTCAAAATTATAATTTGTTCATTAGTTCATAATACAAGGTATAAAAACAATGAAAAATCCAAGAAAAAATAGGTTATGGAAAAGTATATATTTTCAATTTTTTCTGACGGTGCAATTTCACACTTCAAACTAGTAAATCAAAAAAAAAATTTTTTTCAAATCCATGCTTTATGCAAGCAGAATTCTATTGGGCCTAGAAATTCTTTTTTAGTTATCTTTTGTAGAAGGAAAAATTACTGCAAAATTTCAGTTTTTTATCTGCCATAGAACGGCATATATTCGAAAATGGGTTTTAACTTCGTATGGGAGGTGCCACGCCCACATTTCCATTACCGCCCATTTTTGTCACAACTACGCACATTAATGCTAGATGCACTTACACAAAATTACAGTAGGTGTAATTTTGGTTTTAACTTCATATGGGAGGTGCCACGCCCACTTTTGCATTACCGCCCATTTTAGGCGCAACTACGCACATTGATGCTAGATGCACTTACACAAAATTTGAGCACTATACGTGTCATAGAACTGACACTATTCGATAATATGTTTTAACTTCGTATGGGAGGTGGTACGCCCACTATTCCAATACCGCCCATTTTTGGCAGAACTACGCACATTGATGGTAGATGCACTTACACAAAATTTCAGCACTCTAGGTGTCATAGAACTGACAATATTCAATAATAGGTTTTAACTTCGTATGGGAGGTGCCACGCCCACTTTTCTAATACCGCCCCTTTTTGGCACAACTATGCGAACTGATGCTAGATGCACTTACACAAAATTTCAGCACTCTAGGTGTCATAGAACTGACAATATTCAATAATAGGTTTTAACTTCGTATGGGAGGTGCCACGCCCACTTTTCCAATACCGCCCATTTTTGGCACAACTATGCGAATTGATGCTAGATGCACTTACACAAAATTTCAGCACTCTAGGTGTCATAGAACTGACAATATTCAATAATAGGTTTTAACTTCGTATGGGAGGTGCCACGCCCACTTTTCCAATACCGCCCCTTTTTGGCACAACTATGCGAATTGATGCTAGATGCACTTACACAAAATTTCAGCACTCTAGGTGTCATAGAACTGACAATATTCAATAATAGGTTTTAACTTCGTATGGGAGGTGCCACGCCCACTTTTCCAATACCGCCCCTTTTTGGCACAACTATGCGAATTGATGCTAGATGCACTTACACAAAATTTCAGCACTCTAGGTGTCATAGAACTGACAATATTCAATAATAGGTTTTAACTTCGTATGGGAGGTGCCACGCCCACTTTTCCAATACCGCCCCTTTTTGGCACAACTATGCGAATTGATGTTAGATGCACTTACACAAAATTTCAGCACTCTAGGTGTCATAGAACTGACAATATTCAATAATAGGTTTAACTTCGTATGGGAGGTGCCACGCCCCTTTGTCCAATTGGTCAAATTTTTCCATTTCCTTGAATTGTCATCGAAAATGATTAAGTGTGCAAAATTTGAGCAAAATTGGTTGAGAAAAAAGCTTTCAAAAATTGATTTCAAATTTTGTGGCACACAAACATATATAGAAAGTAACCTTATATAAAGCATGGAAAAAGAAAACAAGTAAGGAAAGGCTAAAGTCGGGCGGGGCCGACTATATAATACCCTACACCACTCCCTGCTTGATTACTAAACCCAGGTATTTCATGGGAGCAATTTAATGTAGTTCATATAAATTATACATTTATTAGGATGAATCGGACGGACATTTGAAAGGGGCCTATAACAACACTTGAGGCCTGTGCCAAAACATGCGCCTATACATT